>PYHW01010271.1:5079548-5135714 GCA_013186435.1 Turdus rufiventris
TACCTATACCTATACCTATACCTATACCTATACCTATACCTATACCTATACCTATACCTATACCTATACCTCTCTGGTCAAAGGGTAAATCCTAATGAGAAATGTCCAAAATACTTCCTTTTCCGTTCAGCTGTGTTCTTTTGACCATGTGCTTGCATCTTCATGCACACACAGAATAGCTGTATTCTGGGTTTTTTCCCCCCTCAGTTTTGTGCCCCAGTTTTTATTTAGGCAATTACTGGAACCTGTAAAACCAGGTGTGTTCACAAATGACAGTAGCTAAAACATGAGCAAAAAAGCATCCTTTCTGCTTCCATAAAGATGTCACAGCTGCTGTGGGGTGGGCTGCTCCACAAGAGCAATTCAGGATCCAGGAGTGGCTGTGAGGTTGGCAGGGCCATGCCCTCCTGTGGCAGGAAAGGACCACGGCTGAGAATCTGGGCATGGATGCAGTTCCCAAGAAGATGGGAGCTGTAAAGTTGCTGGAATGAGGTCAGGCTGCAGAACATTATCAACATTATCAACACATTATCAACAAAGTCTCTGGGTTTCAAACAGGGGGGCCATGGTCTGAGAAGCCTCTACTGGTGGTGGAGGCTTCAAGGTGTTTGTGCAGCAGGCAAGGGGTACACTTAGTAAAATCCTTGAGGATTTGAAACTCTCAGAAGCATCAAGCTCCTGGAGGCAGGGTACCACCCAAGGGGTGTTTCCTCAAAGGCAGCATAATTTCTTTCAATCTGTTTTTTTGAGAAATGAAGGGAAAAAGGGATATCATCATGTGTATAGTTTTGTTCTGACTCAGATCAAACCCAAATTTTAAGAGCACGTGAACTTCCCAGAAGCCTCAGAATCCTTTCTGGTCATCTCTGTAAGAAGGCTTGCTCTGCCACTCATATTGTTCTTTTGAACAAAAATAATTGATTTTTGCACGAGTCCTTTTCAGGAAACACATCATTCTCTTGTGGTTGTAACTGAACTTTACAGCACAGAATATATATATTAAAAAAAAAACCAAAAAAACTTTCACAGTAGAGAAAAACAGGACTCTCAAGCTGTAATGAGGCAGAAAAAATTGAGACAGATAAAAGCCCTGAATGCTGAGATAACCCTTATTTACATTTACTTCGTACATCCACAAAGATAACGACTTCTTTATTGTGGTATGAACTTACTGGTGACAGGAAGGGATAAAAGCAGACAGTTTTAAAATCTTTCTCTTCAGACAGTGGTTAGACCATAACAGAAATATTAGTTGATAATAGTGTGGTTTATTTATATTTCAATACTAAGTTTCAGTGTGCTACCTGATGCTTCGGTGTGAAAAAATATTGCTATGGATATAAGTCATGAGCATGGTAATGAGCTTCGTATCACTTGTTTTAGATGTTAAAGTCTATTTCCAGGCAGTGGTGTAGCTCATGTTACATTCAGGTAGAAGACCTAATACCAACAATGCAAGGCTTTTTAGTTTCTCATCAGAGAAGCTTTTTGATTTTTTATATATTTATCCATACCTCACCATACACAGGTAAGAGTAAGGATATTATTTCGACAATTTTTTTTTTGTGGAGAAGCAGCTGCATTGCCAAAACCACATCAATATAAAAGTCTTAATGGATTCCAGGAACTGGTGTGTGTAGTCTGTCTGTACCCTCCTAAGTGGCTTTTACTTCAGGCAGTTTGCCACAGAGATGGGGTTCTAGCCTCAGCTGGACACAACAAAGTGAAAATTAACATCCCCTTGTTCCAGGTGATATCCTACAGGGAGGAAACAGAACTTTGTTGAAAGTGTAAGCGCAGTTTCATTTATGGATTGAGATTGTGGTCATACCATTACATGAAAACCCATAGATTTGACATTTTATGCCCTCATGTTCACATGTACAGTGGAAACTACCTTTTCTATGTACCTGGTAGGAAATAAGTTCTGCCTTAAATACAGTGGCTGAGTGTTGAGCTTATTAAATTGTGATGTCCTTGCTTTGAACAGCTTGAAATTGGTTCCATGCCAGTGAAACTGCTCAGAGATAAAGATGGCTTGATGTTTTTAACTGTTGGATGTTAAACTGTCTTGGTAATAAATCAAAGTTCTGGCTGCAATTTAGAGCAAGTCATGGGCTAGCCATAGAGGTCAAAGACCCCACTGCTAAGACACAAAGATGGGAAAAAGGAATCAATGAATAATTTACAATCCAAGACTTCCTCTTCTCCTGCCTTCTTGTACAGGTGATGTAAAGTCCATTTTTCAAAATCTGTTGTGACACAGCTGAAAAAATGCTCATAGTCCTTACCTATGCAGAACGCATAGCAAAAGTAAATACAAATGCTATTTTTTGCTTTGTGTTGTATTTATGGGTTTAAAGTTCAGTATAAAATCTGCATGAAGCCATGGGATTGACATAAAAAAGCTTAAGGGACCTGGCCTGAGTCAGAGTAAAAAAGTCCCTTTCTTCAGAGGAGTCTTGGATGTTTTATTACTGTTACTAGAACAGTAATATGGGGCTCAGAAACCTGGTAATTCAGTCATGCAACAAAGCCATGGCATTAAGCATGTTCTTCCTGCCCTGCTTTGGCAGCAATTCCCTGGAAGTGAACAGCAGGGTTTTTCAGCAGGTGCCACTGCCTCAGCCTCAGGAATCCAGAACTGAGTCAGCAGCACCTCTTGCTATGACCCTGCTCAACCCTCGCTGAGATTAGGGCATTGCCCCTCTCTTCTTTAGCCTCAGGCATCTTCATCCAAGGATCTCTTCTGACATGAAGCCAAGCCGGCTGCACTGAGCCCTGGACTCAGTAGTGTCCCAGGAGCTCTGAGGTAGGTTTTGCTTTCAGCATCTGAAAGCTCTTGTCACTCCTCAGATGAGTATTTAGGGTCCTACTTCAAAATGGCTGTGTGCATGTTATGTTAATTCTTCTTGTGAGTGCTGATCCCTTGCAGCATTTGTGAATTGGACTGGCTCCTTTTGAAGTTGTTCTTTGGATGGTACTGAACTATGAGAATTATATTGTGGGCCATTGCTTCTTAGACTTTAACATTTTTCATATAATTTTTAAAATATTTTTAAATTATACTTCAGGGCTGTCTGGGTGAAACTATCAGGACTCATCCGTTTTTTCATCACTTCCTCTCATTTGCATCAAATCTTCAAACACCCCAAAGAACCACCCTAAAGTGAGATACATTGAGAATCCCTCTTCACCTTCTGCCTGTACTTCACTATTTATCTCCTGCCTTCAAAATCACCAGATTTTCCTACAGCTTGTGGCTTCTCAGCCCTGAGGATCAGCTGTATCCAGAAAGGATGACAGGCACCTGGGAGGAATGAGTCAAATGGAAAGGAAATCAAATGCTTGGTATAGATGAGTAAACAGTCCTGTTGGGGAGTTCAGAAACGAGATGGAAGACCAAGGACTGAAGATAACCTTTTTTATTTCTGAAAAAATTGTTGAGATAGGGGGAGGGAGAGGAGAAGGGCATGCTGGTAAAAATAATTGTGAGTACAAGGGGAAGAAAGAATTACTGGATGTCAGAGCACTTCTCTTACTCTGGGACTGCAAATACACATATTTCCTTCCAAAGCTGTATTCTGTCAGTCTTGATATTTGCTGACCAAAACCCCAAACTCTTCCATTATTGTAACACCAGTGTTCCTGCTCATGGCTGATAAGCACAAGCTTTTCAACTCTGAATCATCAACTGAAACTTTTATCTCCAGACTGAATGAATCCTCATGTATTCAGGGAAAAGGGGAAGGAATATATATGGAGATAGGGTCAAAAAGTTATTAATTGATATCAATAGTTTATTTTTCATTCTCTCCTTCCTGATTACATTGTTTCTTGATAAATAGAATGCAGCGCCGAAGAGCAGGGTAACAGATTTGCAAGAAGTAGTTCTTAGGGTTGATTTCTGGGAAAAAAACACCAAAAACAAAACACAAAAACGCCCAAACAGCAACCCAAAACAAAACCCCTCAGATGGGGAGAGTTTGGGGAGCCGAGGTCCTGCTGGAGGCAGGGATGGCAGCTCCTGTGAGGCCATGGCACCATCTGGTGGGACCTGCTCGTCCCTGCAGCTTCCACATCCCTCGTGTGATACCAGCTCCTCGGAGAGTTCTTGCATTTCAGTGGAGCCCAGATCCACCCGCAGCTCCGTCCGTGGTCGGGCACAGATGTAGCCAAGTCTTCAAAACTTTGTCTCCGGGTTTCAGAAAGATGGGGCACGGGTGAGATCAAGTGCACTCCAGGCTCATCCCCTTGCAAATTGATTCTGTAGATACTGAGCCAAAATTGTGCCTAGTCTTGTGTGCAGACCCAAAATAAATGGAATTGTGGGGCTGGGAGTGCATTAATGAAGCTCCTGCTCTAGTGAGCAGTATGAACAAAACCTGTTTTTTCAGCATATATGATTGACATTAGTAGTCCTTTGCATCCACAGAGGCAAGTAGAGCCAAGGTAGCCTAGATATAGGCATCCTCTGACCGAGGTCAAAGGAAGAGAAGGAATATGGTTATGTACTTAAAGAGCAAGCTTTCTCACAGTGTTTGTGCAGGGGGAGAGTGGTTGTCATGCCATTATCTCCTAGTTTCCACAGTTTGACATTCCAAGCTACTTTTTAAAGTGTCATTTTACATTTAATGAGTGCTGACTTTCCCTGTGGTTTTTCCTGTTGTTCTGGAAACATTTAGCTTGCAGTCTATATCTCTGTGCTGCAGCTGCCACAATATCCTTCCGAGAAGGATTCCCCTACATCTTGCAACAGCAGCATGACGTGTCAGTGCAGCTGCCTGGGATTCTTCCACCAGGTCATATTCCAAACTGTTGATGAGTCTGGATTGTTTCATTTCACTGGAGGGAAGTCTTTTGTGGATAAATGAAACTGGTTTAGGTTCAACTCCATGTCACCTCAGATCCTTTTTTAAATTGCATTAATTGGTTCTTTTTAATTTTAGCTTGAACTTTCTTATTCACTTATTTTTTGCTCTTCAGAGAAAGTTTTCCAACCCTGTAGTTGCGAAAAAGGTTTCAAGGTGTGGATGACAGTGAATGACAACCCATAAAGTAATTATTTAAGAAATAAATATTAAATAAATAAATTATTTAAAAACATCTCTTAGTACTTATCTAGGAATTCTAGATGCATGAGACTGGCAGTAAGACTTCCAAGTAAAAGTGTGTAAGAATAAAAAAAGCATTTTTGGTCCCATTTGCTAATTCTGCCACATTTAATTTGAAAGATCTCTACACATAGCTAGCAATATTACAAACTTCAACTGCTAAAGCATCAGTTACACCAACTGGTACTAACTCAGACTCTTGTTTCAATTTTTCTAATGTGTACACCCACAGAAATGTCATAGTTGCATCAATTTATGAGAAATGGAGATGGAGATAGAAAATCTCTTTTATACTCATCTGTTATCAGATTTCATCTAAGCTTCAGTCTAAAGTAGTTTAGTTTCATAGACTGAGTATACCAAGGCTTATTTTGGGAACTTGCATCCTGAGTACATGCTCAGCAATGGCTGTAATGAGTTTAACTCATTGAAAAGCCTATGAGCTAAGACTTGCCTTTCTGGAGTAAGTCAGGAGAATGGGATTCAGCTCATGTGAATTAAACAATCTAAAATGCAAGAGTCTGGATTAATCCTAACAGCTGGGGAGTGATAGACACTTCTAGCTGGAAAAGAGATTTAATTTCTTGCCAAGGAGGGAGTGAAGGAGAGGGGGAGAGGAGGGAGGCAGGTTCCTGCTGGTGATTAAAGTTTTCTAGCATCTGACAGTCAAACTAGGGCCCAGACAGGTCCTGGAAGACATCCCAGCCTTTCCAAGTCACAGTTTCATCTGCCCTGAGAGAGGCATGCTTCAGTTTGGCATTGTGTTCATGGGGCAGCAGTTTGAAAATTCAGTCTGTGGGACAGACGCCTACATAACATCCAGCCCAAAGCCTGCTGAAAGGGGAAAAGCTGGAGACAGTATGGATAAAAAGCAAATACTTAGGAGTCAGCTCATTTAGCTTTCCTGAAGCTGGCTTGGAAGTCAGCTCATTTGATTTTCCTGAAGCTGGCCAACAACAGAGGAACATTGCAGACCCTTGGAGAAGCATCTGGCTTGGCTGTCCCTCCTGCTGTGCCTCTTCCCTTCCCTGGGAGAGCAGGAACAGGAGGATGTTTGTGGTGCCAGCTGTTGCTGTAAGGAAAGGACAGCACAGCTCTTCTCAGAAGTTGGGAAGCAGGAAGTTCTGCACAGGAGGAGGATCTTGCAGCAGGTGGGACCAAAGTTTCAGGATTTGATGCTCATGAAGGTCCATGCTCTTGTAGAGGGTGTCAGTTGAGGCTTCGACACATGTGATTAGTCTACTGAATAATTAAATTTAAATGTATATTCACTGTAGCTTAATGAGCTGCAATTAGTGATGCACTAGCCTTATTTTTTATCCTGCTTGCTCATATTTCTTCTCCTTCATAAATGTTGGTATTCCCTAATGCTTCCTCAGTAGGAAAAGCAAATAAAATGTGTCATAAAATTGCTGATTTCAAAAACACATCTAATTTTTCTCCATTGTTACAAAAAACAATAGATGGAGCTGAAATCTGCAGGAAGTATGCCTTATCATCCATGGCCATGGGCCCGTTACAGAGTCAGCCTCTCACATTTGAGGTATGTTTCTAAGAACAGAGGTTACAAACAGATTACTCAATATGTTACTAAAAGCTGAGGCAGCCACTCCTATCTGTGTGTGGAAGTTAAGAAGCAAGCTCAATAATGTCCCCACATCTGAGGTGAAGCAGGAGAAATCTGCAGGATAGAAAATCCGGGATAAATTATTTCATGCTTTGGGAACTGGGGAAACAAAATATTTTCTCTTGTGGAAGCTTACATGTGCTCAGCGATTTCAAAAATTAGCTGCCACTGCAAGTTGAAAATCCTTACATTTCCATCAAGGCCTTAAATTAAGGTTACAGATACTTCAGCATTAGATGTGGAAAAATGAGTCAAACCCGAGAAAAGGTTGGTTTAGATCTTAGCCTTTTCACAAAGCCACAGTGCCCAACTACATTGGATGCCTTGGGCTCCCTTTGTGAAGCTCCCCCATAAACTGATCAGCAGCCCTTCATTTTACAGCACAAGTGCCTGCTGTCCCCAGCAAAGAGCCAGCTCCTCAGCCCCACTCTGTGCCACCCTGCAGGTGTTGCCTTTTGCAGAAGGAGGTGATGCTCCAGCTCAGGCTGCACACAGAAGCCTCAGGCACTGCCCAGGAATCGGTCACTTGACATTGCAACCATTTGAAATGTTCAAATCTGCTCCTCTGGTGTGCACCTTCTCCAACTCTTTAATTTTGGAAGACACATAACACTTTTCAGAGCAAGAATGACAGATAACAGCTAACTGATGTGTTTGTTTCCCAGACCTATGTTTTCCTTAAGAAACTGCTTATATTAGAGATCCTCTTTTGGCTCACAGGTCTCTGTGCTCTCTCAATTATTCAAAAACTTCTTACTGAAAACTTTTCACTTCCTCTTGTACACAGTTCAGGGAAACCAAAAAAAAGGCACACTGGTGCTTTAAACTTTGTATTGAGTAGGATTTTTATGATGTGCTATATGCGTGAAACAGTGATAACAATAACCCAGTTAGCCTATATTGCCAAACTGAAGTGTTTGTTTGGAGTTGTATAGGCTTTTGTTGGCATTAAACAGTCTCCACTTTGATCCTGTGGTTGTTATTGTGCTGCAAAGAGTTTCAATGAAAGGCACAAATGAAGATCTGCAGATATATTCCTGGCATATGCATTGTCAATGAAGATATACTGAGAACTTCCTGAGGAAAGAATTGCAGAACTGAAAATGCATTTAATCTGGAATAGATACACATTCATGATTTTCTGGGGACCTGGAAAGACTGCTATTTCACAGCTCCGTTTTCAAAAAAGACAGCAAATTGCTCTGTGCCAGAACAATTGCAGCTTCTTTGGAGGACAGTTACCATCACAAAATAGCTCAGTATGATCTTTCTTGGCATCATCACACTCCAGCACATTAATGTCTCTGAATTAGAAATGCAAGGTGTGCATTCGTGCAGGCTCCCTGCACCCTATTGGACTACATTTCTTGGGCTTAAAAAAAATTCTTCCAAAGCTTCTTTCCCTTTTGCGTTCCTAAAGGAAATGACTCAAGACAATACAATAAACATCCAGTCATGGAGCAAAGAAATATCTGGACTGAGAGCAAAAATACATTGTTGCCTGGGTCAAGGGTAAGTGCCAATGAGTTGACAGAGCCTGCAGTTAAAAACTGAATGGCAGAAAGATACAGAAATTATCTTCAGTCGGTCTACGTAAATTTAGTTTCCTCTTTGCAATCAGTGTTTGCGTTGTTGATCATTGAGTGTTAACACATTGCACATACATTTCCTAATGATGTTTGTGCTTTATCATCCATTTCCAGGCACAGCCCGCCATGTTACGCACCCCCAAAAATCTGAAGTTTACAGTAAAGCACAGCACAGCAGTAAATCAACCTGGTGCTCTGCATCTCTCCTCCCTCCAGGCACTGGCCTTACAGCCTTGCCTGCTGCCCAAAGTTTGCTCCCAGGGAGCCTCAGCCACAAAAGCATCCCATAGGGCTGTAGCTGTGCCTATGGGAGCCCCAGCTGAGCCACATCTGGAGCACCGTGGCTGTGCAAGCCAGCAGGTCTGCATGTGAGGCTGCCACTCCTCTGGAAACATGCGGCTAAAAGGACAGCAAGTGTCCCGGACAGCTCCTCCCCAGCTGCCTGGGCACTCCTATAAAACCTTCCTGACCCCTGCTGCTCAATTCCTCACTTCTCTCCCCTCCCCAGTGCCCTTCCAAGGAGCCATAAGCAAGCAGGCTTTTGCCTGAGTCACCTCGACGTAGGTGCCCTGCCCTGAATGGGAGCATTCTGAATGCACAGCTTTGCAAGCAACTGCAATGAGGATGTCAGGAGCAAGGCTATAGCCCCATGAGAGTGCCAGGAATACTGGAATCATTCCAGAAACTGCCATGGCTTTATTTGCACCTTAGCAGAACTGGGAACATAATTTGACCCTCACTTTTTGTGTGTGTGTGATGGTTTCAGGAGTAATTGCAAGACTAAAAGTACAAGACTGATGCATTTATCATAGGAAAAGAATCCAGATTCCTGATTTAAACTGCACTACAGAGCCCTTTGGAAATATGCACGACCTAACCTCCTCCTCTCACACACCCCATTCTCTTTTTCAAGAAATGCCACAAAAGATTTTTGTAACTTGCTGAAAAGATTTCTTAGCAAATGTGTGTCTGGAAAAATCAAGAGCTTTTCTGAGTGCAATAGCCACACAATAAATAATTAATGAGTAGTAAGATCATCTGGCTTTTTTTATTTTTCTCTTTTTCTTAAAAAGGAGGGGTAGAAACAAACATGTCTTGAGACAGAAATGACACCTTTAAGCAATGGTGCATGATAATTTAAGAAATTGGGTGGAGTACTTCCTTCCTGCATTCTGTAGTGAGTGAGAAGTGAGAGACAAATAGGACATCTTATACAATGTCTGAAAAACAATCTTTGAACAGTTAAGGAAAAAAAAAAAAAAAAGATGCTTTTCCACCTCTTTAGTGGGCCTAATCCTGAGTCTTCCTAAAAACCCAGATGATGACCCCCTGTGGAATTGCTGGTGCTGGCCAGCTCGTAACTCTTTCACCTGTTATTTTCTCTTCTTGTTCAGTAGGCAGGCTTGCTTCTTGCACACCTTGTCTTGGGGGTAAAAATAGATTTGTCTCCAACGTGTTTTTGGTGGCAGTCAAGATCTGACAGCGTCTGCTTCCCCAAACATGGGTGAATACATTTTCCCAGCAGCTGTGTGATGCAAGATGGGGAAAAAGGGGAAAAAAACACAACCAAAGCCTGCAGGGCTGTGCACCATCCTGTATGCAACAGCCACAGCCTCCTTTTTCAGCACCCTCTTCTTGAGAGCAGATGGCTGCTCTGAAGCATCCAGTGACCATATTTCAGTTTGTCACATGTACATCTGGGCAACAAATTTAAAAAAACCCCACTTTTCAAATAGCTTTAAAAAAAGACCTTGAAACACTTCAGTTGATAAAACAAAAGGCAAAACCAAACCCAAAGCATTATATTATGGGTTTTTTTCAACTGCATACGATACTTTGCTTTCCTAGGTATTGACTTTTGCAAGAGCTGACCATTTTCCTCCTGGTTTTCTCCAAGAGTTAGACAGTGGTTACAAGGATCTGGGAAGATGGTCAACCTGAGGAAAGGCTTTCCCACTTTCTCCCTGCTAGCCACTAAAGTGTCTGGGCTGGCTACTGAGGTCTGGCAGAAAAAGTCTGGTGGATAAGGGAACCAAACAGCCTTGATAACTAGGGACTGGGGGAGCACAGTGCATCCTATTGTAAGAGATCAGGTTGGTGACCACTTGAGGAACCTGGTTGTGCATAAGACTACGGGACTTGATGAGATGCATCCCAGAGTCCTGAGGGAACTGGCCACTGTAGTTGCCAATGGTAATCCAAAAGTCATGACAATCGGGTGAGTTTCCTGGTAACTGAAAAAAGGGAAAACATTATACCCATCTTTACAAAAGATAGAGAGGCCCGTGCTTTACCTCTGTGCCTGGGAAGATCTTGGAGCAGATCCTCCCAGAAGCTGAGACACATGGAGGGCAGGGAGGTGACTCAGGACAGTCTGCATAGCTTCACCAAAGGCAAGCTCTGCCTGAATATCCACGAGGCTTTTGTCAGTGGAGTGACTACCGCAATGGACAAGGGAAGAGATATCGTCTGTCTGGAGTTTTGTAAGGCCTTTGACATGGTCGCTTCCTGAATCCTTTCCCTCTAAGCTGGAGACAGGTGGACTCAAAGGGTGGATTGTTCAGTGGAGTAGGAATTGGTTGGATGAGCTCATCCTGTCCTAGTAACAGAGCTTTGACCAAAGCCTTGCCCATACTGATTTCAGCTGGTCAGTCCCTAGGTGTGTCAAGGCATGATCCCAGAAACTGAGACCCAAGAATATGTCTACTTTGGCTGGCATGGTTATACTGGCATCTCCTAAGAACTGTGGGGCAGGGACCCAAGACAGAGTTCAGTAGTGGAGTAACACTCAATTCCTTCTACCATAAGAGTGTTGGGGGACCCCTGCTTTCTGCAGGGCCACAGAGATTTGTCTCTTGAGGTGACCCACACTTTGGGAGGGCTTCAGAGCCATGGGGGATGTGGCCATGTCTGCCTATTCTTAGCTCAAACAGGTGCCTGCAAAATGGCAACTTCTGACTACATTTTCTCCCAACCCAAGTTACCGTGGGTAAATTTCTGATCACTCTGCTTGTCTCTGTCTGATAGAAAGTTCCCTATGTGCAATGCAGTAACCTGATAGACCTGGATCCTGCCTCCTTCCAACACTTCTCCCACTGAATTAACACCTGAGGTTCTCAGTCCTGAGTCTGGGCCTTAGGCTGAAATTGAGATGCATTTTTTGAAAAAATTACAAATGAAAACAGAATTGGACTTTACACAACTGGTGGGAAAATACTTCCAATAACTACACACTAGGCAAGAAATCCTGATCCCTGTACCTGTTTTTTTCTCCTCCTTTACAATGACTGGAAAATTAAGGGAGACTCATTTATGTAGGGATAACACCCTGAAATAAAAATAAGAGCAAGGGGAAGTCACTTTTAAAGGCTGTGTATCAGGATTATCAAACTGAAATCTGCCTTGTAAGTGTTAGTCAGACCAGCAGTCTGTCAGCAAACGTGCAGTTTTCTGAACTATTTTAAAGGCAGTTAAAGGTTTTCTCAAAGCTGAGTCAATCCAAGCTAAGGTTCTAGCTGCTTTGTGCTGTGCAGGTGGATTTATTCAGACTGAACTTTTGAACCATCACAATGGAGGCACTGATCAAAACAGCAGTGACAGAGTGATTAGAACCTTAAAAACACTGCCATGGTGAGGATCAGAGATAAGAATTTCATTATTTTCTACTGGATCAAGAAATGTGTACTTTATTTTTAATTTCTGACCAGAGGCATTTTTTTATTTTGGATGTTTTTTCCTAAAAATGTTTTTAGGGGGTCTAGAGACAGCTAGATTCACAGGAGTGCTGTGAGGTGGTAGCTACAGACCTGGAAACAGAGCTCTGGTGTTTCACAAAGTGGAGTTTAGTTTTAGTTCTTATTCCGAGCATCGCCTCCTTCCCAGAAGCAGTCACCAGTCATCAGACCACAGATTTATTTTGCACTGAGAGTATTTCAGAATTTTGTACAACATTGAACAGGAAAGACAAATGCTGCATCTGAACTTGTACTTTGATGCATGCCACAATGCATCTGATGAGCCTGGTTATTCCTGATTTGCAGGCGGTGCCCCCTGCTTCATCCTACCTAAGGGCTCTTCCTCCTTTTCTCTGCTCTCTTGCTTCTCCACCGCCCTTGCACATCGTGGAGTGTTAACTCTCCTCTGCCATCTGTCATCACTCTCCCTCTCTTCCTTCACGGATTTTTTCTCACCCCTTGTCTGCAATAAGGTCTCATTCACCTGAACATTTGCTGCAAGAAAACCATATGCCAGGAGTCTACTTTGGAGAATCCCTCCAGATTTGCATAGAAACCAAGATAAGTGTGTTTAGAGGGGGAGGAGATGTTGAGGCTCTGAAAGTCTTGAGATACAGTTTGGTTCAGAGGTGTGACCGGGACAGTCACCTTAGTGTAAAAAGTAGGAATTTTGCCTGGCTGTGGTAGAACAGATGTAGTTGGAGAGATCCTGGCCCCAAAAGGCTCTGCAGTCCAATGACTGAAATGCTCCCCCAGAGGATGGAAGGCCCATCTCAAACAAAGCAAAGACCCTTATCATGTACTACAATCATTGCCACTCAATTAGGGAGCAGTTCTCATTTCCTGTGACAGAAATTTCCTATGCTGAAATGAAAAGATGTCAGTTTGAAAACACTGACATGAGGTTTTTTGCTTTGAGTTTTTTCCCATTCATTTGCTCTTGGGCAGCATTACACAAACCTGCAATTTGGGGGTTGAATAACTGACAGACAAAATGTTTTGACCCTTGGAGACTGTGACACTGGGGAAAGAACCAGGTCACATCTCATGTGCAAGGAAAAAACTGTTAGTTATATTTTCTTTCTTACCATTCCACCCCTCCGTGGGCCTAGAACATCTGTAATGAATCTAATTAGAAGTAACTGGCAAGATATCTGCTTATTCCTTAAGAGCTCATAGGAATATCTCCTTTCTGGAGAGCTCCACAGCTGATTTCATGTTAGCAATAAAATGAACAATCAGTTGTAACTGAGGAATGGAGTTTCTTCAGATGTGTGCTGGTATCATAGCACACGGGCAAAAATGAGTTTTGCACCCAGACCATGAGCACCGAAGACATGTATTCTGTCTGCCATGTATTCTACCTTTCCTATCACTGTTGGCCTCTCAACTCATTTCTGAGTTCTGAGAGTGGGTGGATGTTATACAGATTAGAGATAATCAGACTGGTTTTGAGTTAGGAGGTCTCCTCATTCTTTTCACTGGTCTCCTGCCTGCCATTCATCCCTCAAAAAAGTTCACCTTGCTATGGAACAATTCATGCCATGGTTATCTCACCTGTCTAGAATGGACCAAGCATCTGAGCCCTGGAGATCTGCTCAAGACCTCCTGGTGCTGGATGACAGAGAAGCAGAAGTTCTCAGAAAACCCTTCTCCTTTCCTTCACCTTGCTATGATACAGGATAGATTCACCAGACCCTCTTTCCTTCCTCTCTGTTCTGCTTGTCTTCCTTCCACAGTTCCAGGACTCCTTCTCTCAGCCTCCCTTGCTCCTGCCACCTTCTCTCACTTCCACACAGATTTACCCTTCCATCTACTCACTCCCAAATCACAGGACTTCTTTTTGGAGGCTGCCTACTGTCACACTCCACATCACTGTACTTACAGACTTCCCCCCACCACCTGTGCAAGCTGCTGATCTCTTTGTGTCCCAGTAAAGCTGAGCTCCAACCAGAGCTGCACAGCTCAGCTCAAGCTGAGATGAGGAACCCCTTGGGAAGGCAGAATAAGAGTTTGCATGTCTCTTGTTTTCCTGTCACAGCTAATATTGTGCCATGTCCTTCTCCTGTTAGACCTTCCTCTGCTCATGGAAGGACAGGCTAGGTCCATCAGAGAGACCCCAGAGCAGGTCCTGTATTTCTGCATTCCTCCAGACCCTCCTCTGCTGCAGAAGAGAATCTAACGTTTGCTTCTCTGGGAATAACATTGCTGCTAATGGATGATAACATTCAGCCTTGGTGCAGCTCCCCAAAACCGTTTATTTTTTCTCTTTTTTTTAATGCAAAGGAATTGTTATGGTCTGAGGCTGGGTAGCCCTCAGGCCCTTGTGCAAATCAGATCCCCATCTGCATCTGCTTCCTCTGGGCTCCAGGAACCAGAGCCACATTCAGGTCAACCTCAAGGCTGTTGCAGATTGACCCTAGAGGGAGACCTCTGCACTGGAGGATATAACATCACTTAGGAAAAAAAAATATCTAAGATGCTAAAATATCTTACACAAAAGTCATGTCCCTGTCTTCCAGGAGAACTTAGCTGAATTCCAGGTTTTTTACCAACAAAGTGTTTTACCCAAATACTCATAGACTGCTTGAGACAGCTCCAGGGAAGACTCTCAAAGAGAACTCCAGACCCTGCTGAGCTCAGCGAAAAGCTAAATGTGGACTCCACCCAAAGGAAATGCACCTATAAAAATTCACACTGCTGCTCATAGTCATTCTGAAAGACATGACTGATCTTTAGAAGGATGCTTTCTTAGCACTTAATTGCTTTCTGAGGAAATTGTAGCATGGTCAAATGAAAGTCATCAAATTGATTACCTTGTAGAAGTAGTAGTAATTATTATTATTATTAAATTATTAAATAGTTTTACTTTCATTATAATATGTTATATCACAGTATATTGTGCTGCAGCATTAATTACTGCATATACTCTTTATAATACTCCAGAACTGTAGCATTTTATGTTTTTTTTATGAAAAGTACATGCTGGAACTTTTAATTCTGAGGAAATCTTCTTTAAAAATGGTAGTGAATTAAAAGCTGCAAAATTTTAATTATTTGTAGCCTTAAGGATCAAAAAGTGGAAAATAAAAAGCTCTATTTCTAGCCTGCTATATTTGAACTAAAAGAAGATTGCTTAAAAAAAATCCAAAAAAACCAAAAAACAACCAAAGAAGCAAACCAAATCTAATTTTTTTAGGGCGTCTAATTCAGTCTTTTTTGCACTCTGAGGCTATGAGTCTGAATCTCCTTCCTGTTTACCTGTGGGCTTGTGAGAGTACTGACAGTTAGTTTCAATTTTTTATATGTGGAAGTGAGAAGAGCTAAAGCAAGAACTTGAATCTCTGTCCTGCATGTTCAAAGTAAAATGCCCTGGTGTTTCTGCATATGAAGTATAGCATCAATAGCCACACAAATGTTTTGGCCTCCATTCCAAGACAGCAACTAAGCACCTGCTCAGATCAAGGATCTTGAGTATCCTCATTATTTTTGTGGTAAACTGTAAAATGATAAACTTCAAGTGCAGACCAGCCTCATCAGCATCTTGTGGGAGCATGCCTCTTGAGTCTTTGTTACTGGAAATAATCATGAGGAAAACAAAAGTAAAATTTAACTTGCAGAGAATAAGGATTTTTTTTTTTGTAGTTTTTATAGAGACTTGATTGCATAAAAAAATCATGCAAGCATATATATCTATATAGCAGCAGGAACTCTTATTTGGATGCTAAAACTCCCAGATAAAGAATCTTGCAAAGGTCTTTTTCTTTCCACTGCCTATATTCCAGAGTGAATGACAAACTCTGGTGTAGACATCTACAGTGTGAATGCCCAGAGCTAGGTAAGACAACCCTGTCCCTGTCTCAGAAAACCCCAGCACGGGGTCTTTCCACAGGCTCAGAAGCCCAGGTGCCACCTTGGATTCTGTACACTTCCCAGAAGTAGCTTGTGCTCTTGTGGGCAGCTGGTCTTTTTCAGGCTGGTGGATGCTTACAAGCTCAGTCTCAGAAATGCCTTTTGGTGAAATAGATTTAGGCAAGGGAAACAGGCTTTTAGGCACAGAGGGGTGTTTTGTGCAGAGGAGTAACTCCTGGTGCTCCAGGATGCCTGACTTTTCAGATGGAGACCCTCTGTGTATAAAAGTATCATACACTATATGTACATCAAATGCTCGTCCAGGCTGCACTGGATGCCACTCCTTCAAATAACCTAGTCCTTGCTCTTCTGGGCACCACAACACTGAATTCATGCTGAGAATATTGCTCCACTGCTCTAAACTCTTGTGAAAATGAGAGCTGAGAGGTCAAGCCATTACTCTAGGTCATTTCTGTACTTCATTACATAAGTGTCACTCAACAATAAAATGTCCTTGGTCACAGTTATGCAGAAGACACTGCATTTTTCTCTTCCACGGAGGTGATCAATATCTTCTCCTCTAGCCACCTGCATATTCTCAGTGTGAAACAGAAATCATGTGTAGGGCAGAGCATTCGTTGCCAAACTGCAGTGGAACTGTACTTGAAAGACTTCGAAGTGAGGAAGGAGTTAATCATTGCAAAAATAGTCATTTCCTGAGTCCTCTGGTTGGAGAGTAAAAACTTTCAACTATTTCTATTTCTTCTGTGTCATTTAAGAAGCTTTCCAAGGTGCACTGTACCTCTCAGAGCAGGTAAGGAGTTCAGCTTTTCACTTCTTCATTGTTTATTCGTAATAGTTTCTCAGAGGAGCCAGACTCAGTCAAGACTGAGTTTTTCTCCCTCCTATTATTTACATCTGAAATGAGAAGAAAGTTCATTGCAATCCAAGAAGTACATGTGTCTCTTTGTGCCAGATGACTGTGAGCTGTAGAAATAAAGGAAGAACTGTATGGTGTAATAATAGAGCAAAGATAATTAAGAAATTATGTTGCACATATTTAGAAGTCAGAATTATTACAGCAAATACTGCAGTAAAAGAGAAAGAAAACTCATTTCCAGTTTTAAGGAGTTATCTCTGTAAGAACCACTAACAAAATAAGGAGTTCTCAGGTGCACAGTTTGCTTTAGTGACAAGAGTACTAAAAATCATAGTGTCTTCAACTTTTTAAAAAGAGGAAGAATAAGCTTCTAAATATTGGGAGGCAGAAAAAAAATCAAACCCAGATAATTTTGGACCAGTTTTAGTTGTAAATCTGGACCTGATATACATCTTTAGCTATTGCAGAATCATGTACTCTACTCATCCTGAGACTGCTCCGGAGGTTTGCCACAGCTCAACATATACATAGAAGTGATTGCGGAGCAAAATCATAAAATTATACCATTTCACCTGGGTCTTTTGATGCATAAAAGCTGAGCTCAGATAGACAGGCACCAGAAGGAAATGTAGGCACAGTGCACTTTTTCATACTGCATTTGTTGCCTCTTAATAGATAAGAAGAGAGATTATCTGTGTGAAAACATTTTTGTTTAACAGTTCAGAAACAAGCATAAAATAGCCATCTGTGGGGCAGTTATTGTAATAATGTGCTGTCATCATGTTACCACATAGAAAGGGAAATTGTACATGCCATGCTCATTCCTGAGTGAAATCATACACTGGTATGGCATTTTGGGGTTTTTTAACACTCAGGGTTTTCTTGGCATTTGTGGGTTTTTAAATCTTTGCTTGCAATCACTTGTAATGTTTTGACATTGAGTCCTTAAATGTCTGGTTTAAACACTTTCTGGATTTTAAACATATTAGTCAGTAGAATCTAGTCAGGACCTTTAAGAGCATTGGTTTGATTCAGACACAAAAGTTCCATCCACATTGGGACTTCGTTCCTAAAATCATTTCCACTTTACTTGTAAAATTGCTGTTAGAGTAGCAATTCTGTAATGAATTTCGCCCTCAGCAGATTCAATGATCCACTTGAAGTTTTGTCACTGCATCTACAGATGGGGAATTCCTACGAATCCCAGTTGGTGCCAGACTTTTGCCCTGGCTTTTGCAGCTCCCCAGTGAAGGCAATCTGATCAGGAACCCCAGTCTTCCCTTGCAAACAGCTGTGTCAGTTTAGAAACAGCCAGAGAGCATGTCCCCATTCTGCTAGCAAAGAGGCTATAGCATCTGTAGAAGTATTTGCCTTAGTCTCAGTTTGAACATCACTGCTAAGCAACTTGCTGTTCCTTACGGGTCTGTATGGCCTTACTCGGTAAATACTTGCAGCCTATGCCATAGTTTGCTGCAGGAAAGCTGGCTGAGGTGTGCCTACCGTCCTGCAGTCACATTTCCCAGTTACTAAACAGGCATGGCTCAAGGGAAAGTGCTCAGCAGCTTTGTGTGGTGAGCTGGTGTACCCAGGCATCCCTGTCACCAAACCAGCATCTTACCCACTGCTTGGGCATTCACCTTCTGTCTTGCAGCGCGGGTTCAGGTTCAACTCAGATGTGTCTGCCTGTGCAGAAAATTAGGCTTTCACTGCTGACTGTTAGTGCAGAAAAAGCCAGCTCAGGTGATTTAAAATGTTTGCTCCCAGTGCTGTCTTTCAGCATCAGTATCTTTCTTTGATGTGGGAAAAGGGTGCTCTCCTCTGTCAGAGGGTGGCACAGGTTAGGTGTAGCGGTTATGTGTAACAGCACTGAAAACAGACAAATGCTAGAAAGGTCCTTCCTTGTATGGTAACTTTGGTCTGCCACAGTAACTGCTGCTTTCTGGTCAAGTGGCCTGAGGGGAGAACCCAGACAACTCAGCCACAAGAAGTTATTTTGTGGTAGACTCCCCTGTCCTGCTTGAAAACAGAGACACACCAAGACTGTCACCATGGTCTAAAATATGTGCTGGTGTTTTGCACATATATTACCACTTAAAAACTTCACATTTGCATAGTTTCCAGATAAAATGTTGTTTTTAATCAGAAGTTCAGGGGGCTTTGCTGCTGACAACTAACGTTTGCAAAGCTTTCAGTTGATCAGAAGGGAGGTTTTCTTATCAGGCATATTTATTGGCACTGGTTCCATGCTCTTCACAGCATGTAAAAGGAGCTTGAAAATGTAGCTCTCCTCTGAAAACGACATTACAGAAATGACATTACAGTTTGGACCTTGACTACTGCCTCCAGAATTCCTGGATTAAATGAGCTCTATTTTTAAATAAATGTCTGTGGGATTGGTTTTTTGGCTTGATTATTCTTACTGTGAAATGGGAAAGTCAAGCTGGTGCTCCTCTTGGGCTTACTAATGATACACACACAACCTGAGAGGGACTCAGCCTGAGAGTTAGGGTTGTTATTTAAAATAGGTGTAAAATGGTAATATAATCCAATTTTTGTCTAAATTTGCTTGCTAATCAATCAGAAATACCCCCCAGGATTAATTTTCCACACCTTTGAACCCAGTAATGTCAGTTTGATCCAGTCTCTTTTCATATATTTTTGAGTGCAAGCCTTACAGAATTTTTCCATTGGTAATCTTATTTTTCAGAGTTGATGAATATTTAACTAAAGCTAAGTACTCAGAAGAAGAGAGAGAGAAATGTGTGTATGCTTCATGCAACAGCTCAATAATTAAATACTGGGTTTTAGCTGTCACTAATATCCTTACAGAGAGATTCTGCCTTTTTGCACACAGACTGATGAGGGTCCAAGAGTTGTTCAGGCTGGAAACAGGGATCTGTAAGTTTGGTCATCAAGAGCTGAACATTTTTGTCACATTTTCACACTACTGCATGAAGAACTCGGACTCAGCAGCTGGTAAATTGAAAATCCTTGCTCTCCCAACTGCTGACTAAATCTTGAAATAAGAACAGAAATTACACCTTTCTATGGTCATGAAGAAGCAGCTAGGGCTACTAACTGTGAGATACACTGCAGCTGATTCACATCTGCAAAAATGAGAAGGGAAAATAGCAAACCAACAAGAAGCATGCACTTTTTTATCTTCTCTTCATCTTTAGATGTCTTTATTCTGAAGCTTTAGTAGTCCTGCACAGGTATGTTTTACAGCTAGTGAACCATATATTTAAGGCTGTGAAAGAAATTGAAAATGTTATCAGTGCTTGTCACTGGGTCACTGTTTGCTATTATCTTTAGAGATGTGGGAGGTTTGGGGGTTTGTGTGTGTGTGTTTTTTGGGTTCTTTTTTTACTCTTACAAGATTTCTTGTTTGTTCCTTTCTGTAGGTCTTACTCATAGAGGAAATCTGATCTGCAGCAGCACGGAAACATCAGCGGTGAGATGGCGAGACAAATTCCTTAGGGAGCTGCTTGTAAGTCTGGTCAACATTTAGGATGAAAAGTTTTGCATTCTCTTTGTCAGGATGTTACATGCAGATTTAGCTGTATAAGGCAATTGCTGAGGCAATAAGGGAATATTCAGGAACACAAGCTTTGAGTAGGTGAGTAAACAGACAGGCAGAAATCATCTTGTTTGACTCTTTCTTTCCTGCTCCCTTGGAGGCAGCACGAGTGTGTCTGCACCCTCTGGTGGGCTACACAGAAAATGTTTTTACCCAGCAGTAACTTTCCACTTCTTTTACTGGGACCATTCATATCCTCATCTCTAGCTTATTTGACACACCTGTAATAACTGTTTTGAGCCTCTGTTACATTATGACTGCATCCAAACTTCTTTTCTGAGATGGTCTTTTGTCTGTCATAACTCCTGAACTCTAGAAGAAGTTGATTGTGGCTCAGAGTTGTTTGAGAGCACATTAGTTGGTGTGAGACAAAACCATGCCAGAACTGCAACAGACCAATTTACATTTAAAATCTACCTCGTGCAGATGGTATATTGCTCAGAGTCCTAAGGGTAAATATTACAGAATAATATTTCAGCACAAAAAATCAATAAACAACCTGTTTAGGGGGAGACCATTTCCTGTCTCATTGTTCAGCTCACATCTACTTGCTGTTGGAGGACACTTGCTGACTGAGATGTAGAACTACAGGAAAAGCAGAGCAGCCTTGTGATTTTAGTGACGTTCTGGGAAATACGATTCTGGCACTGATTCTACCTGAAAGCAGATGCTGAGAAAGGCTTTTGTGAGGCTGAGAAAAGGTCACCTTCTTAAGAAAAGGATACATGCCTGAAATGGAGCTAAAATGGAACTTCAGAGCTTCAGCTCCGAACAGGGAAAATTCTAATGCAGCCTCTGACTACTGGGGAATTATACCATAGCAGCTGCTTCTTATAACACAAGTAGCAGTACTTAAGACACTTTGAGACAAATATAGAGAAGAAATCCATTAGCAATTATAGAACAAATGGATTTTTACAGAACTGAGAGAGCTGATCTGGTGCTGCCAAGGAGAATGCTTAAAGAAGGTCAGTGAAATTGTTTATTCTTTACAAATACAAGTACTTGCTTTTCAAAAGGTCAAAGAGTAGGAAAAAGTGTAACTTCTCCTCTAGAGCACACTCCTAGGAGAAAGAGCATGCATATTCAACTCTGTCTTTGGGAAGTATTTAAAGGCTGATCCACCTCCTTCCTTGCTAGCTAGGTAGTATGCTAGAACTATGGTCTGGGCTGAGTTGCACCCAGCCAGTAGAAGCTGGAACAGCAAGCAAAAGAGGAAAAAATCTCTAGTCTTGTCCTCAGAGACACTGTTTCACAGTAATTACTGCATAACTCCAAAGGCCAAACTAAAGAATAGATTCCAGGCCAGGTGTACTTGCTGGATGTCTGCATTTGTCACTAGACTAGAGAATCTCTCACCCTCCTACATGGTGTTTGTGTCTTTCCCTGAGTTGTTGCATTGATAATTTTTTAGTGTGCATCTCTGATGTGAAAGATGGGCAGTAACCAGAAGCTTTGTGGCTAAAGCAGTCTCAAGCTCAGATAATAAGTCCCACGGTCAGACTCGGAGGGCAGATTAAGGAACCTATTTCCTGAAATTCACCACTGCTTTATCAATCAGACAGGGAAGGGAGCTGCTTTTCTTGTATCAACAATCTTAAAAAACTGTAGCAAATTATATTTAGGCCCCAGAAAAAAAAAAAAAAAAAAGGCAACAGGGAATTTTTAAAAAGGAGCTTTGGCAAAGAGGTTCAAGGCTTAGGTCTCCCTGTAGTTTCCCTGTGAGAGTGTGTTCTGTGGGACTCACTATTTTTTCCCCCAGTTTTTCATGTTTTTAAGGCTCATCCTTTGCCTACAGTGGATGACCTATGTGTGTGGCAGGTGAAGAGTGCTGACTTCACACTGTTCTTTATAGTTTTCCTGACTATTTCAGATCCCATTCTGAGACACCTAAGCCTTCACTTCATCCTTCCACCCATGTGATGCTTATCTTACAGAGCTTGAAATTCTGTTTCAAATCTGGTTTCAAGGGGTTAAGCTTTCAGAAACAGGCACCAACTCTGAGTTCCTAATTTTCAAATGCTTATTCAAAGATATCTGGATCTGACTTTACTTGCAAATCCAGGTATGATCAATAGAAATTTGGCTTTAAAACAGTAACATTTTATTTAATGCCAAGTGCTTTTAGAAATCCGGTCATAGGCAACTCAGGGCCTTCATTCCTCACTTTCCTCTTTGTAATATGGGATTAAATAATCTTCATATTAGAGGAAGGCTGCAAGAAAGAAATTTGTAGGTGTTTCTGAAGCACTTTGATGCTGGACGCCATAAAAATGCCCAAAAATAAGTGGTTTATTTGATATTTGGGACAAGAGTTTGAACAGTGCATTGTACATGGTGCATAGCATCATCTATTGAACAATTAGGAGAAAAAAATTAAATTTTTCTGATAGGGTATTTTGCCTTTGGAAAATTGCTGGGAAGGCATTGGTTCCATCAGAAATCAAGTGGAAAAGGGCAAGCTTAAACATGCCCATTTTCCAGCCTGTGACCTGTAGTTTCTTGATAAGTGGGGCTGATTTCTTGTCTTCAGCTTGTTGACTTCAACCATTTCACTAGTAGGATCATTCAGGTAAAAAGCAACCAGTGGAACCTGCTGATGACATTCTGGCTCTCAAGATCTTCAGCTATTTTTGTATTCAGGCTTCTAGAACAGTAACCTTCCTGAGATAAATGGGAATTGTGAGCATTTGATCATGGAAGGAAAAGACAAGACATTTTCATAAGGGGACACCTTCCATTCCCCTCAATCACATGTCTCTGCAAAGCTGCTGATCTCAATTACACAATGTATAAATCCTTGGTGTGCTGATCAGAGCTGTTGGGGTCTTTGGAAATACATAGCTAGTTAAAAAGTTTGCAACCTGTCCATGATTGCAGATAACGGAAGTTGGCTGCTAGCACATAAATGTGAGACTGAGTTAAACAGAAGCAAGATCAAAACCTTAAGCTGGACTAAACACTGCCTTGCACATTGCATACAACATCTCCTTATCAGCCCAATTTGTCTGTATATCCCTGTCAAAGAAAACCACTGGAACTCAGTCTTTCACATGAAGATGTGCCTTCTTGGTCACCAATTTTTCCCATGAGGCACAAACATATCTTTAACACCTCTAAGAGTATGAAGAATGAAATTTCCTGTTGTGTGTCTGGCTTTTGTAACCTCGGCAATTCTCAGCAGTGCAGATACATAGTCTTAAAATCCTGTCTTGGTGGAAAAAATGGCCTCACAAACTATCATTGAGTCTTTTATGGTGAAATGCATGTTAAATGTTTGACATTTAAAACTATGTATATTTGTGAAAATCATTTTTTGAGCTTTTAAAATGAAATGTTTCCTACCAACAGCTCTTCTCTGAAAAACTAACAGGACATGGCACATTTTTATGTGTTATAGTAGGCTGATAGGTTTGTTCAACTCACATGCCTGTTCCTGCTAATGTGTGTGGGTTGAGTACATTATTACTCCCACATGAGGGGGGCAGAGATCATCGCCAATATGGATATCAATAATAAATATGATTGGTCTACCCTGGGAATGTCTACACTGAGTGGGGTGGACTCTCATCATCTCCCAGTTCTTGCTGCTTCAATACTGCAAAAACCAACTGCAAACTTTCACAGCAGTGCCTGGGAATCACTTTGTAAAAAGTGGAACACCAGCATCTGCAAAGGCTATTGCTATGCCAGTTAGCAGCAGGAGAGCAGAGAGAAAGGAGTCAATCGTATTACAGAAAAATAAATTCCTTTGGTTTTGCCTATTTCCCTGACTGCTCTAACTTGAACTACTGTAGTCATGAGTGTAGAAAGAAAAAGAGGGGGTCAGAGACAAAATTATTTAGGTTGGAGAAGACTCTCAAAGTCATCGAGTCCAAGCCTTAACCCAGCACTGCCAAGTCTTCCACTAAACCATGTCCTGAAGTGTCACATCTATATATCTTTTAAATCCCTCCAGGAATGGTGGCTTCCTTGGGCAACCTGTCCCAAAGTCTGACAAAGCCTGTCCCAAAGCCTGACAGCCCTTTCCATGAAGGAATTTTCCTACTATTCAGTCTAAACCTCCCTTGGTCCTTTTTTTCCTATCAGTTATTACTTGAGAGAAGAGACTGACGCCCACCTGGCTCCAAGCTCCTTTCAGGTGGCTGTAGAGTGATAAGGTCCCCTCTTTTCTTCAGACCAAACACCTTCAGCATCCCCAGCTGTTCTTAGTAAGACTTGTGCTCCAGACTCCATTGTCCTTCTCTGTACACTCTCCAGCACCTCAATGTCTTTCTTGCAGTAAAGGGCCCAAAACTGAAAATCTTTACCATCTTCAAAAGCGCATGTGGTCACCCGGAGGTTTGACTTTCTCAAGTTTCAAATAAAAACCTCAGTGTGGCAGCTTGCCGTTGCCAACGGTTTTGTTATTCACTCTATCATGCTACAGGAGCTGTAGATGCTCCCCTGCCCACACCTGCCACAGCAAAGTAAAAATGTTCACACCCTCTATGCATCATCAGCTTAAACTTTTCTAGTAAATCTGATGAAAATACGGAGGGGTATGTGCACAAAGAACTGGCCAGAAATTCAAAGTGTGACAGGTGTTAGAAATAAAGCCATGCTTATATATTAAAGATATTTTAGTGTCCAGCTATGGGCCCAAGAGAACTGAATGCTAAATGCTTTCACTTCCTTCAATGGAAGATAAACATATGGTTCATTCATAAACTGGACATGTCACATGTTTGATCAAGCAGGATTTGGTGTATGATTTGCGGACTCATATTTGTATCCACAAATACTTTTTCTTCTATTCTGAGCTACATTTTTCTTATTTTTTCCTCAGACAGAAAAAAGGGGTGAGTGAAAGGCATTTTGAATAGTTAGGATGAGACAGTGACCCATAAGGGGATAATACCAACATGTCTGGATCCAATCCTCTGGGCACAGTAGAAAACACTAGTCTATTTTCTTACTGCGACTTACAATAGATTAATGTATAATTAATATTATCCTTATTGTGATTGCACACATCTGCAACTTCTCCTGAGTTATTATGGCCATTACACACAGAAAGCCATATGCAGTTGCACTAATCAGGGAAAGGAACTAAAAAACTTTAGGTGGAATTATAAATGTCTGAATTCCAGGCTTTCATCCAGTTAGCCAAATAATCTGTGCAATGCTCATAAACTTAGTTAATCTTGGGACTTCAACACTTTATCAGCCAATTCACATTTTTTGAGGGAGAGACAGAGAGAGAGGAGAAACATAGACTCATGTATATAGACCAAAGATCCTTTCCAAACAAAGCTGGAGAGCAGCTGAGCTCAGTAGCTCTCTGTGTTTTATTTACAGTCTTGCTTCTATGTTAATGATAAAGTGAACAAGTGTTTGATACCTGTTCTGCCTGACAGTTGCCCAGGATTCCCACATTCCCTTCTGGATTCTCCCATATCACATCCTTCCCCTACAGATGAGGCTACATGCTCACCCACATATTTCATTATTCTGATAAGAAGGTGTATTGAAATACTAGAGTCTTTCACTACTAAGTCCAAGCAGCCCACTCGGTTTCAGTGAATAGCATTTCATGAATGATTCGCAGAAAGAATTGCCTGGCCCAGCATCTCAGTGCAGGTTCCTCTGTTATCTCCACTGTGCTCCACAGAGCCCTGGCCCTCATCTGCCATTCCTGCAGCCCAGTGCCACTGTGCCCTTCTACTTTCTTCTGAGAGGAAGACAACAGATTCAGGCTGAGCTTTCTGCATGGACACTATTGTCTCAATGCACTCCTCCTCCAGAGAAATGTGCTGTAGAGACTTGTGGGGGCTTATTTCCTTTTTTGAGATCTGAGCCAAAGCTTAAGTCTCTTGATGTGTAGCCATCAAAGGCATCAAAGATAAATAACTCACAGCAGAGCTGGTAAATAAATATCTTGCAGACTGTTACTCACTGCCTTATTGTTTCATGAACAGTGTTAAATGGGATTATACAGAAGCAGAAAGTTAAGCTTGCAACAATTAAACTTCTAAATAGTTTCAAACATCAAGACAAAATGTTTTCGGTTTTATCTATTTATTTTATACTTATTTTATTCACATTTATTTCACTTATGAAATTAATTTGTCCTAAACCATTCTTAATCTAAATTCTTTACACAGCAACTCACATTGGTGAGAAATTATGCCATAGATTTTGTCAAGGCCCTGCCTACAGAGAGTTGCAAATGGCATCACTTTTTTGAATACATCTACAATGTGTCTTATGCATTAATTTTTTGGTATTAGGGCTACAACAATTGTATTGCTGCTGAACCACTACTGTCAATCATGAGAAATGACAAGAGTATTTCCCCAGTGGAGAAACACCCAAATATAGTACAATTTTAAAAAAGCCAATAGAGCATTCTCAGATCAGAATTACAGAGTATATAAATGTTCTTTGCAAATCAGTTATAATTTATCTTTTTGACATTGACAGTCCTGGTGTCTATTGTGGCAAACCCCCACAGAGGGTTTTAATGTGCTTGCTCTGTTTTATATACTTTTGATCCACTCGATCTCAAATTAAATAACTAGATGGAAAAAAATTGTGCTATCCTACACTGAAAGGGTTTGGAAATCAACCTCTCTTCTCCTTATTAGAATAATCCCTTCACTTCATGTTTTGGTCTGGCTGGGTGAGAAAACTGCTTGGGTTTTGTCTAAAAGTGTAGTGTTTCAATTTCTGAAGTTCTCATTGCATTTTCCACTGGTTATGCACACCCACACACCCAGGGAAAATAAGAAACAAAACAAAAAAAACACTACCTAGTTTGGGGATCTTCTGTGTTGTTTATACACCATTTAAAATGTTATCAAGTATTTCTTAACTTTTTTACTTTGCTTTAAAGCAGATTGTTTCAACCACTACTTCCGTATTTCTCCTCCCTTCCTCTTAACTCTTTAATAGAGAATCTCTACGTGTGCTTTTCTTTCTCATTTACAGTCTATTAATTAGTTGATCTGTGCATCCTTCCAACCAACTGGGATTATGAAAGCCAAGCAAACTTTAGGGTAGCTTTTCATCAGAACAGCAAGATAGAGTTGAAGAGTTGGCAACAGTTTGCTAGGAGTGGGGGGAGAGGTGGTGTCAGTCTCTTACCACTGAAAATCTTATAGTTTTCTCATTCATCCTTCTGACAGAGTTTTGACAGCCTGCATCACAGATAGCATTGTATTGTGACCACACAACATTGAAAATGACTTGATCATCTGCTGCTTTCCTCAAACCTTATCCTTCACAGTGATGTACCCACATAGCCCTGATTAGAGTTAGTCATGCCAGCAATGGCAGGATGTCACGAGAGATAGCTGAGATCTTGTGCTGGCACAAGAAGGTGTGTTAATCTCCTCCATGTAAGTCCTGAGAGCTTTGTTTTGTTAAAGAATCTGTAGGTTGGTCTTTGCTCTGAAGCCAACCTTAGCCTTGTTGTAGCTCCATGAGCACAGTTTTAATTCTCACTGGAGTCCTTTTCTCTGGCCTGGCTTATTAGGTATTCACCTGTGTCATTGTCCCCTCACGGCAGGAAAATGTAGTCAGTCTGAAGTATAGGATCTTTATCCTGTTCTTCTCCCATTCCAGCCAGGAAGGGGGAATGTGTAAAGGATCTTAGCAACATGTAGATTCCTATACTCCTGTAGGCATAAGCTCATCATCTTGAGATCATCCATCTAAACAATGCAGGAAATCAGGAGTTTTTGTTCAACAAGAAACAGCCCTACTTCACCCCTGCCTGTCACACATGAACACTCTGCCAGGTGATTTGCAGTGAAAGCATCACACCCACCTACCAAACTCACCCTCCCACATTTCCACAAGTACCTTATATCTGCCTGGGGAAATGGTGCAAAAATGTGGAGTTGTGCCAGGAAGCTTTTCTATGCCAAATGTCTTTCTTAGTCTACTGGGACAAGATATCTGTTCTCAAAGAGTTTAGCAAGACGTTTTAACTCCATGATCTGGAAGACTGATTGAGTGGCAGTACATTCTGGAAGGCCTGCCAGGGTTCTTGAATTAGAGAAAAGCAATTGGGACTGCAATAAAAGCAGAAAAGGCAACTATTTTTATTTGACTGCCACTGATTCTTACGATAGAAGATGAAGACCATCCATCCAATGTGGGACTATGCTCACCAATGGATGATTTAGCTAGGACCATAAGAGATTTTATTCTGCAAAAGGGGCATAATACCAGGAGGCAGAGCAAAGCAAATGTGCGTTTGTGACTCACATTATACACCTAGCATCAGGCCTCTGCCTGTTCATATGCCTGACCTACTTGCTGGGATCCACTCCAGCCCTACACTGAAGGAGAAAACTTTCATCACAGGTGGAATTTCCAATTTCTGACCTTTATGCTAGCACTGAAAAAGGCTTTAGGAGCCCAAATACTCTTTTGTTGTCACTAAGTGCTAAAACTCAAGACTGAGCTCTTCAGCTGCTCACCTTTTGCTAAAGGTGCCATTATCAAAATTATGAAGCCCAGTCACAAAGTCCTCAGAAGCCCATATATCCGAATACTTAGCTCAGGCTGAAGGCCTGAAATGAACCACAGTTGTTGAGTGGGGGGAAGACTGTTCCTTGTGCTGCATCAGTTTGAGAACCCAGTATACCATAAATTGCCAAAACACTTATTGGAGTACATCCTCTGTGGGATACAGAAAGAAGTAAGATGTCAATGCCATGTGCCCTTTACTCTTGTGGATACTTAGGGCACTCTCTACAGACTATGGATGTTTACCTGGCCTGGATGTTTACCAACCAAGCATTCTTGCAAAAATGCATTAATCATAATGTTATTTACCTACAACTTGTTTTTACTCCTGCAACTGATTTTTTTCCAGGTTGCATGATACCACGGGAATATAAACTCCATTAGTGAAAAAAACAAACTGTAGTTCTTGTTTAGTACTTGAGAGGAGAAGACATCCAAAATGCAGTTCCTTTTTCAATGTTATTTATATATTTTTTGTGAAGTAACCAATAGAAAATCCTGTTGCTTGATGGGGGGGGGGGTGTAGATTTAAATCTCATCACTCTGAAGAGAGAAATAAATTCATATCTCCCACTTCCCCATTGTGTGATATTTAGAAAGTGTGAATAGTACTCTTGTTGCTGGTTTGGGTACGTCTGGGTTTTATGAGATAAGACGGCGGGAAACGTCTCACTGCAGCGGAAATTTCAGGATACGTGGTTGTATCTAGAGGTCTCCTTGAAACCCTCCACAAAGTGTCAAAAAGGGAAGCTTTCTCAGAGACTAAGGTAACTCTGTCTAGTTTTCTTGCTGCTCAGTATCCTGGTTTTCTGTATCTCACAGTTAAATGCCCAGTTATGAGCTGGTGAGGTGGGGACATCTCAGACAGAGCCATGGAAACTCCTGAAACCTATGCTTCTACAACCCAAGCAGAATGTATGGTGGTGCACTGGGGTCTCTCTCTGGATTTACATTCTGTTTTAACTCCTCTAGGTACTTTAGGTACTTGCTGCTCTCCTGTGTATTTTTTTTTTTTTGTGATTGAACAAATCTGACCACAATCTCTTTTACACCCAGTTTCTAAAGAAAGTCTGGTTTTCAGCTGAACTGTTGCTTCACTGGTAACAAGAAGGAGACATGAGAAATCCAGTATACAAAATAATACACTGATTCTGCAATATGAGGTATTCAGTCATTTGAGAAACAGAGAATCTTATAGTACACTGCAGTTTGTGGAGATATTTCCTCTTAGGACGTTATTACATTGCTATAATTCATGCAGAAAAAATATCCACTACTTCTAAAGAAATACTTTTTTTTATTTTGGTAATTGATTTAAGAAGTCTTATTATATTATCAGTTAAAGTTCAAGGAAGTGCTCAATTTCAAAATCCATTTAAAATGTTCTCCTTATAACTCTTGTAGCATTTACAAAGCAAAACTAATATTCCTTGAACAATTAGCCTCTAGGGAACTGAGTTGTGAAAAAAGTACTAGAATGATTTAAAGAAAAAATTAGAGTAGGAAAATGGCTTTTCAGAAGGCATTGAGCAAGTGAGAGAGAGCACAGAATTGAAGATGTTCTGCTTATCATCCTCAAGAAGACACTTACAGTCTTGTCAACTCTTGTCAATCCAGTCAACCCTCAGAAGAGACCTGATTCTTAATTGTCTACCTCTTGTAATTGCAAGGAGGCTTTTTCACAAAGAGAAACAAAGAAATCATTAACATTTTCATCTCCTCATTACCATGGCTCTCTGCAGGAGTGATAATGAGGAAGCTCACTGGGAGTATTGCCTTCAGTCCACTTCATCCCAGAACTTTAGAAGTGGTTTTGGAGCACCAGATCCTTTTACACGGGCATGTTCAACAAGGTGGCTCCTTACTCTAATCCAGAAAATCATTTTGCTTTTGATCTTGTGGGGAGGCCACTGACATAATGGTCACAGTATTGTTGCTGTATTCTCATTGACAGTCTTGGCAGCAGGAGACAAGTTTGCGTTTGCGTTTGCTTTTGCTTTTGCAGAAGGGTGCAGGGAAACTAGACAGGAATGCCACTGCTAAGGACTGATTCCTAAAATGTTTGGATGCCTTCTGAGACTTAAGACAAAATTAGCAGATTTTCCAAATAATGTTTTGCGTGAGGTGTGCAAAGAAATGGGAAAAAAACCCAGGAAAAACTACTATTAATACAAATGGCAGTAGCAAGAATTTGGCATGTGATGCGACCTAAAAATAGGGGACTAATACAAACACTTCTTCAGACTAAAAAGTATTCTGTCTTGTGATTAGTGCGGCCATTTCAAAATATTTCCTGTTGTGATTGTATAACCTTTAAAAGAAAGGGTAAGTTTGAGCTTGTGAATTGCTAGGTCTTCTCTTTCTACTGGTCTTGGTAAAAAAAAAAGGATAGATTTCTTTTACATTATAAAAAAAAAAGTAAACAAAACTGAATGACAAGCCTTGAGGGCTTTTGTAGGTTAGTTTACATCATGCTGTAACAGAATGCTCTAAAAACTATCAACCCACGCAGTGCAAACACAAATAACTTTTTCACACAGTCTATAGTACATCTAAGAAGATCTATAGAGATGGTGTAGGAGTTAAGGGAGGGCTGAACTGAGGAAACTGCTTTTGAAAGTTGTTTTTTTCGTGTGTGTGCAATTTTTTTTAAAGAATTTCAGAGAATGGAAAGAGGAACCTACACTGAACAACTAGGCCTAACTTGTAAAAAACTTTCCCCACATCGTGTGACGAAACATGTTTTATCACTCTTATCTGTAGTGTGTTGGCACTATATTTTGCTCATCTGCATGGATGAATGGATGGATGGATGGATGGGGCTAGAAAGGATTCTGAGAATTTATTTTGCTTTTCCAACCTCTTTTATGAAAATGTAACGCACAGCCTTTATCAAACCACTATCCTCAAGAAAACTGATTTATTTTAAAGCTTAAAACTTCTTTCCTTTTATTTTTCTCTCTTTCTCTGTATGTTTGCATGATGGTAAGGCAATGTAAGACAGAGAAACCCACAGAGAAGAAGAAAGGAAAAAAGCAGCTCTCCTGAAATATACATTGCCTTTAAGTTTTTGTAAAAGTCTTTCTGAGATGCTAAAATAAAAAGGACTCAGCTCTGTTTCCTTCAGTTCCCTGAAAGGGCTTCAAAACACTTCAAAACATTTTCCTTGATTTGCTTGCCAAACCACATTAAACCCCCCGCAGGCTGTGGTGCTCAGTGACTGTCACAAGCACGGGTGTTCAGCTCTCTTGCCCCACCAGGGCTCCCCATGGTTGAGCTGATGCCACACGAAGGTGCTGGCTGCATGCCACATGCACATGCAGAAAGGGCCAAGGTTCCAGGGGATTTCAGCAGGTCTGGGGAGAACACAGTCTTGGCAGCTCTGTGGCAAAACTCCGTGATGGCTCTGAGCCCCTGAACTTCTCATGAGAAGCAGGAGCAATGAGTCCCAAAACAGAGCTGGAAACTAAATAATAGTAAAAAATAGATAACCTCCACCACTCTGAGAAAGAGAAGTGAGAAAGTAGTTGGTGCTGATGTTTCTTCACTGCGAGCTGGAGAGCAGGCTGAATTTTCAAAAGGCCTATCCTGTCTCTACTCCTAGGTAGTGAGGGCATCCTTAGGGTTTCAGAAGAGAAGGTGGCTGCTGTGGTGGCTGGGATCACATCCCAACCACTGCCAAAGCATCAGGTGTCTGCCAGCAAAGGAACTTCCAGCAGCAATTCTCCTTCACCATCTATGGCACTACAACAGAGTGAAAAAGAGAACCAAAACCTTTTGATAGGGAAGCCCTCATGAGAGCCCAGGTTTCAAGCTTGCTGTTTGCTGACAAATCTCAGTTAAGCAGCTGAAGTTGTAGAAATTTATTTGCAATAGTCTATAGGGCAAAGCTTTTTGGTGTTTCAATTGGGTGAGTGCTCCTTCCACTGTAGAGACTCAGGATGGCAAAGACCTAAGTCAAAAGCTGCTAATCTTCATCCTGTGAGGAGCTCCTCACTGGGTCTTGAACAGCTAATTTTCACAAGGAATTGCATTTGATATGCTTGAAGACACACATCACCAAAGTGTATTTTCCTAGTTTGGTTAGGGTTACTTGAAAGATTTTGTGGTTTCTGTATTGTTTGCTCTCACAGTGGATGTTTCTATCCCAAGAGCATCACCGCCACATTTAACATCCTCGTTATGTGGCCGATGGTGCAGTCCTCCAGTCACAGCCTCCAGCCCACAGAAATTCTGTCTTGGGTTTACGTAGCAGAATTGTTTACTGGATGTGACACAAAACTTCCAAGTAATGCAACAGTAATGATCCTGAAGGAGCATGGCCCATTTTGGCGGGGCTGTATCAGTGTGTGCCTTGGCCATACCATTCCTAACAGTCACTTTCTGTCATCAGACTTCTCAGATGCCTAAATTAGGTCAGATTTCCAGCTGAAAACCAGGACAATAAGCCTCAGAATTTTTACACTTTTCATTTAACTGCTTTTTAATGTATCTGGGGTTTTTTGTCTCTCATTGTTTTATTGATGTGCCATACATTTAGTGATGTGCTTCACACATTTCACACGTAGCAACTGTTTGTCTGGTTCCTTCCTGGACTTTATTAACACCTTTTCCTGTCCTTTTTATTAAGACTGCAGAGGGTTTAGTAACATTCCCACCAATGAATACATGTCATCCTGAACTATGCGCTTTTCTGTGCCAGGTAGGCTCTAATTTTTAGTTTAAAAACTATAACAATAATTTTCAGTAACAGAAACATTGCCCTATTTTAGTTTAGGTCAAACCATATTTTCCTGATGGCACCATCTGTGCCAAACACTTCCTTCATTCTTAAGTGCATCTATATCAATTATCTATGCATCTGTTGTCAAGTTACCCACTGAAAGTACAGGAATGTGGTAATGTTTCAGAGCACATCACTTAGAGATCTCCAGGGCTCCTAACAAATTTTGTCTCCAAAGAACTGTCTCCTAGTGCTCTACTGCTGTATGTGTCTTATTGAAGCATAACTGTACCAGTCATAAAAATTGCCTTGGAGCAGTCTAGCCTATTGCTAGGGGCGTTCCACAGGAGTCAGTACTGGGTACAGTCTTGTTCACCTTATCCATCCATGACCTGGTGAAGAGACAGACTGCAGCCTCAGTGAGTTTGACAGTGACACAAAACTGGAAGGAGTGGCTGATACACCATGGTGATGTGCTGTCAGCCTGTGAGACCTGGACTGGCTCCCCCACACACACCAGATGCAGAATGTTTCACTTCTGCCTGTGATTATTTCATAGGTAGTATTCATTAAAATAATGTATTAGCATATTCATTAAAATAATGTATTAGCATATATCTGACTATGTTAGGGCACTTAGATACTTCTCCAAGCAAAAAAAGTATGCTAGAAAAGGATAGAATCCAATTTCTCTCTTATTTATGCATTTAAGTTAAATAAGTACAGAGAGGACTGGAGAGATGACCAGACCCTGAATACCATGGCACTTGTACTCAAGGATATTAAGAAAAGTGAAGGAGATGTGGTTTCAGGATGTTATTCCTGTTAGATCTCTTTGTATCATTGTGATAGCTCACACTGATACATGTGTAGATACTGGACTAAAGGAAGTTAGAAATATTTTTCTTTTTTTTTCCCATTTTATAATCTCTACTTCTTGTATATTATCTGTCATACCTTAAACTGGTATCAGATTGCCAAGCTGAGAAGAAGTCAAGAAAAAAGTGTTAAGTCATGGAGAAAGCAATACATAATTATGTTGGCTCTTTGCTCCTCCTTTCTGTGCACATACGATGCTGCTTTTAAAACTAGGTCATGTCTGCTGTTTCTGAGCCTCCTGTTACCTGTGCACTGTGTCTTTGGGTAGATGAGCTCTGCCTGTTCAGGCACTTGTGAGTCCACATTGTGCCCTGTGCCAGCCACAAGCAGCACAGCTGCAGTTATTGATGCTCAGCATAAGGTGTGAGCTTTTGCAGAGAAGCTGATTTTCAGTTCTTTCCACATGTGAACAAAGCGATTTTGCACAAGCTTGGAAACAATGATCTTGCTTCTACCTATGAAACAAAGACCTCTGAGGTACTGTGCATGCAACACACAGAGCTGCCTCAGACTTCACTGGGGGCTGCATGAATACCTACAGGACTGCTCCTGAGAGAAATGCATCCTGGTCATGCCTTTGGGCCTTCATAGATTATATGATCCTAATTAAAAGGCAGAATCAGACTGGGTACCCCATGACTGTAGCTTGAATACTATTGAATGATGATGGCAATTGGTCAAAAAAATGAAGAAACTTTCTCTACCAGAGAACCACAACCAGTTATATGTGACCATATACACGAGCAGCTGAACATCAAGCACTCAGGAAAAATACAGCTCATATATAGCTCAGTAGTACAATTGAGGGTTCACATTCTGAGCTGTGACAATAAGCAGTAGAAGAAATTAGGCAAAGGAAAGAGTTGTGACAGTGCAAGATTTCTCATGGAGATGACCTGAGGTGAGTCTCAACTACCAGTCCCTTCGGGCCGAGCTGGAAAGGAAGCATTGTCCAAAATTCTAGGGAATGAGCTCACATTTCCCACTGCCTTGGATTGCATACACTTCTGCCTCCTAGTCCTTTGTCAGCCCAGGCACACCCTTCCTCCTGAAATATATGCAGTCACCAATTTTCAGTGGGTATTGACAAGAGGTACAGGAGAATGGCTGAATGCAATACCAGTTCCAGTCATTCCAAAGTGCCTCCAGCAGCCCATTTTTGTATCAAAGAATTCCAGTAAGATGTACAGTTTGACAGGAAGCGAGGCTCATTCTTTCTGTATATCTAGCTCCTCTTACCCTTTCAGGAGCAGAGAATAAGAAAAGCAAGAAAGCTGCACAGTGCACAGCTCCTACAGAGCCCCTGGTCGCATATTTTTCAGCCAAGTCTGCACTAGCACTGATGTGAGCATTACTCCAAACTGACATGAGAGTCAGGAGAATGCCCAGTCGGTAGGAATTCACAGCCAGAACATTGCAGAAGGCACCTGGGGAGACAATATTCCATGGTCTGCCAATAAGGGCTAAATTGTATGTGCTGAGCAAGTACTGTAGCAGGACCAGAAGAAGAAAAAATAATTTTATTCTGAGTCCTTATTATCATGTAAAACTGACTGTAGGAGTCAACACACAGGTGGAAGAAGATGGGTATGGGTAAAACAATGCATTTGATCCTATCCTGTGACAAAAGCTGACCTGGTCATTTAAAAGTAGTAGCTGAGTGATCCAAGTGTGAAAGGGGTCAAATATGTTTTAGTGAACTAGCTCAGATTCTGACAGATTCCAGGAAATTACGGGCCTCCAGGAAATCAGGATCTGAATCAACAGGATGTTTAAAACAGGTTGGAATCATGTTCAAACACCTGCATTTACTGTGGAAGTCACTACATATGCAAATACCACAGTCACTGGAGATCTGCCCATTACAGTAAACACTTTCCAACCCACACTTAGATTTCTATGGATAATAAATACATAGCTGTAGCAAAGACCAGGCAGGACATCTTACCCAAATCCTGCCACTTAGCACTACTGCTGTGGAAAGAGTTTTGCCGTTTCATTTAGATCTTAATAAATAGGAAGATCAACAATTCATCCTGCATTTTTACAAGTCATCAGTTGTTAGGGAATCCAGCACAGGTCTTTTGGGACACCTCTATCTAGGAGGTAGAAAGATGTTTTGAATCTACTGAGACCAACTAGTAGAAGCAGTGGGAAAAGGCTCATCTGAAGACAGCTTACATGCTCAATCAAGTTATTTAATACACCCCTACAAGTAGTGCTTCCAATTTCTAGTCCCAGTATGTTATACGGCTGTTGGAATCACAGTAATTTCACAATTACAAGCCACACCTGTTTATAAGCTGCATTTCCAGGTGTCGGCACCGTTCCGTTCTTTGTCCATATATAAGCCACACTGGATTATTAGCCACACTTTTGTTCGTAGTGAGGATCCGTGTGCAACTTTCACAAAGTTGCCAATTAGTAACAGAATCACGGGATCGCGGGTTTACTGGCTCGGTGCCGTGCGGGCTCAGCTCAGCACTGCCCTGCTGCCGCTGGGGCCATGCGGGCTTGGCTTGGCGCTGCCCCACTGCCGGGGCCGGGCGGCTGCTGCTCGGTGCTGCCCCACTGCCGCTGGGGCCGGGCGGGCTCCGGCTTGGCTCAGGGCTGCTGCATGCTTGCACTTCTGGGTTGGCAAATTTCTGAACTTCGTTCCTATATTACCCGCTCCGAAGTATAAGCTGCACTTCCGGGTTTGGACCAAAATTTTAGTCAAAATGGTGCGGCTTATAATCGTGAAATTACTGTACTCTACATTGTTTGCTCAAAACATTTCCCAAATGCCACAACAAATTATGCTTTCAGGTACACCTTCGTGGCCTGTCCTGTTTATGGGCTCCATCATAAGTTAAATCGATCAGCAGCTACAGACTGTCATAACCTTAGGGCAAGTATGAAAAAAAAAGCACCAAGGTTCTTTTTTTTTTTTTTATTTTGATCTCTAAAGATAATCTTCAAGAGCATGCAGCAACTCTACCTCAATTCCTTTGTAGACTGATCAGGAGAGGAAACACTTGAAGAGAGCTGCACAGAAAAGCGAGATGAAAAGACAGAAAGTAGAGATTTCAAACAGAATATATATATACACACACATATGCTTATATGTGTGTATATTTATGTATATTTGTTTGCTGAGAAATGCCAGTTGGAGCACACAGATTCAATGTAAGATCACCGTGTTTCTGAAGATTGAGGGAATCTCTGTTAGGAATCTGTCATATTGTCTACCAGAAATGCCTTTAGCTAACAAACTGTTAAATTCTTTTCCTGGAATTGGAGGTCAGAAGGGAAACACCTTTTCCTCTGATTCTCACAACAGCTATAAGAGGCAATTACTTGTAGAGGGAAGTAGTTGATGTTGATGACCAGAAGCCATTGTCTGTCAATCCTGGATACAGACAATATTGAAAAACTTAAAGTTATAAAGGAAATCAGTTCATGAGTTATTTAAATTTCAAGTAGATCAGGCAATTTCATCAAAGTTCTATAAAAACATGTGTCTTCATTCTGCCATAAGTCAAGGCCAAGGTAGCTGCAGGAGGACCTTCTGGCACAAGATGACTCCACACTATGCAGGATGTCTGCCAGAGGAGTTAAAGGGAGGTTTACAAGCTGATTGTTTATAAGCTGATTGTTCATGGCCCTGCACCATCCGACAAACACTGTGACCCATTTAAGTTTCAGGAACTGCTTGCATGGCTCTTCCTCCCTATGCAAGACAGCATGGTTTCACCCAGAGGAAAGTTAACTTGTGCTCTTGGGAAATACAAGTGTGCACACAGGTAGTGATCACTGAGGACTCCATGTCCTATAGAATGAATTCCTGAGGTGATATGTTGAGCTCTTCTATTGCCTTAGATTTGCTAATCTTTTTTAAAATATCAGTCTTCAAAAAAAATTAAGCTTATAAAATCTACATATGTAAGAAAGACCAACATATATATAATATTCTAGCTATTAGCCCCTGAAGTGGAACGTCTTCAAATCCAGTTTAAGATGCTTACTCTGACTGAAACTTAAACCAGCCTACAAAATTTATCAGTGGAGTTACACAACTTGGGTTTCAACTGACCTAAGGTTTTGTGCACAGCATTTTTATAAGCTGACTTGCACACTGATAAAGAAAACTGCAAACTACTTCATTTTGTAATCTAAGTAGCACCTGAACTGTAAAATCATACTTCAGATGCTGAGAGGTTTTTGTCGATACTGGCCCACAGACTTACTATTTCCAAGAACACGACTACTGCAGAAATAAATTTTTTAAAGTTTTAAAGACCACACTGATGAATTTCACTCTGAACTGGCTCATTGACACAGATGACAGTGGCTCTGTTTATGCAAATCTTACCTAAATTAGGGTGAATGTTGCTAACACCAGCAGAGAATCCAAACTTTGCTGATTTATACTTAGAAAATTTGAAGATTCAAGTGAACTAAAATTCAACTATCAGCAAAACTGCATAATCCAGGACAGACACAGAAAATTTGAGGGTAGGTATCTACATTTAATTTTACTACTTACCTACTTCAGAAGATGCAGTATTTGCATGCAGAGTTTCTTTGCCTCTCATCTGTATATTTAAATTTCACATTAAGAATTTTTTGGTTCAGTCTTGGAAAGTGCCTGTTTTCACTCTGTCAGGCTGGAGAACAGATGTACTCCCTAGTAAGCAGAAATGACAGGATTGTTTTTTCCTTACTTTTGAATAAAGTAGTTTTTCTCTAGATTGATACAGCTAACAAGGTCTAACAGGTGGAGGTATGCACCCCTCCACTGCATGAAAGCTGGTAATGTTTCTATATTTTCTTGCTGAAAAAGCAGAGGGTTTTTTTACCTCTCAATGTGAAATCTTTGTGGACAGAAGACACTCTTGCTTTACCTTGCCCTGATGGTTTGAGGTCAAAGCTATAACCACCGTAGGGTCTACTTTGACTGTGTGCACCAAGATAAAGACTGACATTTGTCTCTGGAAGAGTTTTTGACTAATATAATGAGTATAATTTAACTTTTTCATTGTCAAAAAATATGCCAGCTTTTGCAGTGAAGGTATACATATGGTTTACATATGTCCTTTATTGGAGTGATCTTTGGTGAAAAATAAGAAATAAAGAAGAGTTTTATTTTTTTAAAGCTAAATGGCATGGAAGGTCAGGAATATCATAGCTAGTTAGATACTTTCAGTTTTGTTTTCTTTGCTCAGTAATGCTTGCATACACAAGTGCACAGAGGGTAGAAGTGTCATTTCCCAAATGTATTTCTTCTTAAAAGAAGATAAGCTAAAACATCAAATGATGCTTTTGTGATAAGGTAACTACAGGTTTGGTGACAGTTTATGACCTTTGTAACGATATCAGAACAAAACAATAGGAAAAAACAATCAGCTAAAAGAACAAGGAAGCCAAAATACAAAGAAATTTCTTAGAAGACCTAGGTTCACATCTTCACTGAGAGAACCAAACTCTTGACTTTTAGAGATGTAGAGATGTAACTCTGCAAGCTAAAATTTGCATGGGAGGTTTTATTGCAAGGGTGAGAAAGAAGCATCAAGACGAAACCTGCAGCCTCTTTCAGTAAGGCCCATGTTCAGTTTAGGAAACATTCAGGTGGAGATGGTCTCATTTACATTCCTCAGTTTGGTGAACTTGAACATTTGCAGAAGTGTTTCTCTGAATCACATGAATGATGCTTTAGGAACTGCACTTGAGATGCGTTACAAAAGAGAACTTTTTCTTCTTGTTCTTCATATTAAAAGCCCTTACTTTATTTAAATATCGAAGTGTTTGTCACTTTTCCCACAGCTCAAGATTACTGACTCTTGGCTCTTTACCTTCCTGACTTTTTCTTCTCCTCACACTCATTCTACAATAGGAATTAAGCATTTGTTTTACATGCTTTTACTTGCTTCTGTCATCTCAGTTGTAATTCAGACAGTCCAGGAGAGTTTGAAAACCCAGCAGGAGCACTCCATGCTGAGAACCCGTCAGTTTTCTCTAGTTATATCTACCACTAGGTAGACATAAACTATCCTAACCCTTTAGCGCTTGTTAATGATTTGTTATCAAACCAAGTAAGTAAAAAAAAAAAAAGTAAAATAAAAATATACTAAAAAACAGTCTTTTAAGAAAAAACAAAATACATTCTTCAGCTACACTTGTGTTGATGAAAAATTATTTTACAAGTGCTTACAATAAAATCTGTGCTTTCACTTTGCTTCATTCTAAATCTATTTGCAATTCAGTTGCAATTGCATTTCAGTTTGCTTTTCCTGTAATCTGAAACATGCTATCCTACATTCTTCAGCTAGAAGGGTGTCTTTCTAAAGATGTAATTATATCAAAAATTTTATTTAATAAGAACTTTCTTCCCTATGCAATAGTGCTTTGACCTGTACTGAACCAAAAATTATGAAACACAATAGATTTTGAAAGGCTTTTTGCTGTATGATATGTAAGTTATTTTTCCAACTTAAATCACAAAGCAAATCTCAATTGTTTATAAATTGGCAATTCCCATTTTGACTTTGCTCATGGGCTTTTCAGTGTTTTTCCCAGGTGTGCTTGACACTGACAACAGGAAGATAATAGATGAGAGAGAGAAAACACATCAGCTTAATTTAGCAGTTCTCTAAAAATAGAGACATCTCTACTGTTACTCTTCCACAGCAAAGAAATAACACAGATATCTTGTGATTTTTTTACTCTTTGATTTTCAGTACACTCTCCAATATTGTATTTGTCAACTTTTGCCAATTGAAGGGAAAGAAATCCCTATTCCTCTCAGAAAAGCATTAAGCACCTATCACCTAGCTTATGGTTGCAGCTTGGATGAAAACCCGATGCCACTGAATTTCCAAGTGAGTTTTCTGTGCAGAGTGCCACAAGCCAGTGAGTACAAAGAGTAGTAAAAAAATCCTACAAGGCATTAGTGAGTATTACTCCAGAGGCTTAGTATATAATATGAGACTAATATACATCCATCTTCTAAATGTTTCAGAAATCAAGCAAGCAGAAAAGCTTAACATGTCTCCTTCTATGTCACAATCTTGAGGACTGATGTAAATGTCAGTAAGACTGGATCATGTCACTTAAAGAATCCTTATTGAGTTTTTGTTTCAGTCTGTCTGTATGTTCATTGGTCTTTCATATTTTAAATATAGGTGTCCCAAAATTAAACCAAAACAATGTATTTCTAACAGGGAGATTTATGTAAGAGAACTATATTTTTAAAAATTATGCATATGAAGCCATAGCTTAGGGCGGATGTTTTAAAATCCATGCAAGCTTCACTTATTTGAATTCTATTGGAAACCTGAAATTGAATGGGAAAAAACCATAAAATGTAAGAGGAGTCTAATTCTAAATCTCTAAAGAGAGATTATTTTCTCTCTTGATGTACTGCATTTTCAAATTAAACCACAAGAGACAGACAGAGACGGCAGATGCAGTGGGGGAAGGACATAGTTACCCTGAACAAGATGAAAATGTAAACCCAGCATTAACTAAACCCCAACAGAGGCAGAAATGGGAGCGATAAAGTACACTGAAATGGTGCGCTGTGGTTCCAGCAGCTTAACCTGCTTTGTGGTTTCACCCTAGCCAGCAGCCAAGCCCCACACAGTCACTTGCTCACCTCCCCCACTATGGCAGGATTGGGGAGAGATCTGAAAGGGTAAAAGGAAGAAAAATTGTGCTTGAGACAAAGACAATTTAATAAGGAAAGCAAAAGCCATGCACACAAGAAAAGTAAAACAAGGAATTAATTTGGTGCTTGCCATGGGCTGACAGGTGTTCAGCTATCTCCAGGAAAGCAGGGCCCGATCATGTGAAGGGGTTACTTGGGAAGACAAACACTCCAAATGGTTCCCCCTTCCTCCTTTTTCCCCTCTACTTTATTTACTGGTAATGATGTTGTGTGGTGTGGAATATCCCTTTGGGCTACCTGTCTGTCTGTCTCCTCCCAGCCTCTCGTGTACCCCAGCTACCTTGCTAGTGTGGCACTAGAGAAAGCAGTGTGGTAGCTCTGTGTAAGCTCTGCTCAGCAATAACAAAAATATCTCTCTATTGTCAACTCTGTGTTCAGCACAAATCCAAAAAATAGTGTCATACCAGCCACTGTGAAGAAAACTAACTCTATCCCAGGCAAACCTACACACCTGGGCATTTAGAAAGCAAATCATTACAAAAGTGAATCACAGCAGGAATTTCTTTTAGTCCAGGCTTTCCTGACAGGGAATTTAGGATTAGAGTGAGAGAATCTGGCAAAAAGGAAAGATGAAATTGGGAGGAGGATTTTCTGTACTCCACATCTCCTCAAGAGGTTCTTTGCCCTCAAGAATGACATACAAAATCAGTATTGTGTGCTTTGCATGCCCCCTTTTCCCCTATAGATGACTCTAAATGAACCATCCATCATTCTTCTGCTCATTGTAATGGACATCTTCACTATTGAAAATGATGTCAAGGAGACTTAACTCTTTCTTATAAAACTCTTGTAGGCAAGTAATCAGTAAGTCTGCTGTCTTTCCAATGCAAGAGGTGCCTACATTTGGAGTCACCTATGTTTTATTGACAGTAGCATTCTATGAGTGCATAAAATTTGCCTTTAGTCAGGCTGTGGATGCTGACACTTATGCACCCAGCAGCATCTGTGTGTGCACCTTTTATCTACATCTTATCAAGATGTTCACTCAGAAAAAGCAAGTACAGAAGAAAATATGTCTGAGTTTAACACAAACGAAAATGGGAGACATATTAGATAACTTTATGACCAGTGTGACAGATTTAATGGAAATTTTCACCTATATTCCTACCTTCCCAAGTATCTGCAATTTCTATAGGAATAGCATCTAGGGGCCTGTGATAGCAAGTATCTTTCACTTACAAAGGTATATTATTACAGATCTGTACTAACTGATAGAGACAACAATTTTCTGTTTGTTTTAAGAAGTATAGAGTTGTTAGGCACAAAGGGAAGCTACTTGAGCAGGATTTTTGAGGCAACAAACTTCATGAATAAATATTTGCTATGGTAAGTCACAGACAGATGAGCTGAAATAGAGAGCATTGAGGCTTTTTTTCCAAGCATTATGTGACACTGAGTGCTTCTTAAGTCAGTCTGAAAAATGAAGAATGAGTTTCATTCTTGATAGAACTCCCTTGACAAGAACTGAATTTCATTTGCAACAGATTGGGCTCAAAGGACTTTTTACAATTGTGCCCATCTGATGACCACTTCACTTCTTGAAACATGCTTGCTCTGTGTCATGTGTATGAGATATGTACATCTCTAACTTCTTTGCAATTCCTACTTTCCTGTTTCTTTATCTAGGATTCCAACAACCCAGCTGGAAGCAAAATTAATCAATGTAAATTTCTTTGTACTGAGTTTCACCACTTCTTAATATTTTTACCTGACATTTGAATAACTATGTCAAATAGATCAGATCAAGAAAGAACCTCAAAAAGCCCCCACTGAGCTGCCTGCTGCTCTAGCTGTACCTTTTTCTGGATCTGCACTCAGGTTTTTCTGAGTTGATTATCTCTTTACTGCACTGCAGCCTCCAGTAGAGACTTCACATTTGCCAGTCTCAGGAATCATCAATGGTTCAGAAAGCAAGTTTTTCAGTAAAAGCCTTCCTCAGAAAGCACAGTTTTTGTCAGAATGGTTATTTCTAGCTATAGAGTACCATGGGCCGGGCTCTTTGAGGGACTGACAAGTTATACTACTCATGGCCTATGACCACACAAATTAAAGCTCTTTGTTAATAAGATATGAGGTTAAGTGGCACCAACTGGCACCTATGTTTCCTAATCTAACTTGCTACAGCAGTGCTGTCTTGCAACAAGATGCTTGGAATAAACCACGCAGGCGATGAGACTCCACAAGCAGGAGCGTGCCTGAGCCCACTCTGGATGTTATTAAACAGCAGAGATGTGCCCATAGTTATTGGCTGACTTGGCCTGGCACCTTCTTCAGCCCTTATTGTAACTCTTCACAGAACCTACTGTAGATCTATCCTCTGCCTTTCTGGCCATTTGTTGCCATTTCTTCACTTTTTCAATGCTATACTTTTGTGAAATTGCCTCCCTCTACTTGAAGGTTAATGAAAGCAAGCACGCACGTTAAGGTGTGGTTTCTTTCCTGCAGCTGCTGAATGCTACTGCACTGCTTAAAATATATAAACCATGAGCTATTGCATCTGCCAGGCAGTGAAAGCATGGATCTCCTTTGCAGACTGCAAAACTGAAACTAATTTTGCAGAATTACAGATGATGCAAATAAGACAGCTGCAAACTGAACATTTTTAAATAACTTACATTTTGCAGAAGCTGAAGCTCAATAGTTTTTTCCTTCTTGATAGAAGAGGGCTTCTCCAGCCTGAAAACCAGTCCAAGCAATTGCAATCTGTCCCTGGCTCTCATGTTTCTTTCCTTATATTCTGTTTATATTATAAATATAGCAAGAGTCATTGAATACATGTTCTCCTTTCCCTAAGTTGAGAAAAAGTGAAAAATAAATTAAAATCCAGCCCTTAATTGAAATGGATCACAGTTCAGTTGGCAGGGGGAAAGGTCAGAAGATACTGTACATCACAGAAATCAAGGTCATGACATCTACAGTACATACAATGGATTTAGCTCACGCAAAATTTATGGATTAATGTTCTCGCACAGACATCAACTTGTGATATGTGATTTTCTTTATGTGACAGTAACATAGGAGGTGTGATAATGAATAGACTACAGAGCAATCTGGACGGGAGGGATTGATGGGCCAAGGTCAGTGGTGTGAGGCTCAATAAGGCAAAATACCAAGTCCTGCACTTGGGTGACAGGAACCCCATGCAGCACTACAAGCTTGGAGCAGAGTGGCTGGGAAGCTGCCCAGTGGAAAAGAACCTGGGAGTGCTGGTTAACAACAGTCAGTGCTATGGTGCTGTTTGCTCAAAGGTTCTGTGATGTTGAAAGTCTTTTCCAAGCTTTATGATTCTAAGTATCAGAAAACCCTTCACCAGGGAAAAGGAAGCTGTTCCAAGATAGGAAGAAGTCAGACTGGTAAGACATTATGATGATTTGGAGGGAGGCAAGACTTTTCAGGAAGTAATTTTAATGGATTCGGCGCATTCAAGGAAAATCTGTCAAACTAAAGCATTTTTTAGTTGATTAATACAGGATTATATCTTTAATTTCTGTTTTGACATACTGTTTTTCTCACTTGACATTTCTCCTCTAGGTTTTCAAGCCCAGTGTTTATGATATGATCCAGCTGGCTTACAGAGATCAACAACCCACTTGTGAATAATGGTTAAAAACGAATCCCACCTGGATGATTTGACGCTGGCAATGCTGCAGAATAAAACGGTCACCATCACCCTCCCTATTGTGTATACAGTGGTGGCTCTGATCAGCATCCCTGGCAACTTGTTCTCCCTTTGGGTGCTCTTTTGGCACATCAAACCCAAAACACCTTCTGTTATCTTCATGATCAACTTAAGCATCACGGACCTTATGCTGGCCAGCTGTTTCCCCTTCCAGATTATTTATCACCTCCGAAACAATCACTGGACATTTGGCAAGACTCTTTGCAGCCTTGTGACAGTGATGTTCTACGCCAACATGTATTCTTCCATACTGACCATGACCTTTATCAGCATGGAGCGGTACATGGGTGTGGTACACCCCATGAAGTTGGTCAAGTGGAGAAGAAAAAGATATGCTTTCGCTGCCTGCCTAGTTATGTGGATGTGCTTGCTACTAGCCTTGTACCCACTAGAAGCTACAGATCTGACCTATGAAGTGAAAGAATTAGGCATTATAACCTGTTTTGATGTCCTAAAATGGGATATGCTGCCCAACTTTGCATCTTGGGTAGCCTTTCTCCTCGCTTTATTTGTTCTGCTGTTCTTGATCCCGTTTGTTGTAACAGTTGGATGTTACATTGGTATCATTAGGAAGCTAATTCAGACATCAAGCAGATATGGCAATAGGCAAAAGACTAGATCCATATACTTGGCAGTAATTGTCCTTCTGTCCTTCATCACTTGCTTCGCCCCCAATAACTTTATCCTACTTGCACATATGATCAGCCGCCTATTTTACAACAGCAGTTTGTACCCTGCCTACAAGCTCACCTTGTGCCTCAGTTGCTTCAACAACTGCATAGATCCCTTCATTTATTATTTTGCATCAAAGGAATTTTACCAGAAATTCATGCAAATGTTTTGGCCTAAGCTACTGCACAGTGACAGCTTGGAAAACAGAAGGGAAAGTTTATTCTCTGGCAGGACTATGTCGGCCAGGTCAATGTCAAGTGGACCTATGGATGGGTTAGAGGGAGTAATGGTCAATTTGCAAAGGCAGGAAAGTGTTTTTTAGATTTAGATATTCCCAGAAAAAAGATATCTGTGAAATTTATGAGTAGCCACAGAAAACATTTCCTTTTGAATGGCCACGCTCAAAATACCTTGCTCCAGTGACAGAACTCAAGCTGTACTTAGATTGCATTTCAGCATTTTCTTGTCAGAAATGGAAGTACTAAAGTACTTGAATTTGTTCAAGAAGGCACTGAAGCAAAACAAACACGGTCAGCCTGGAAATAGCAGCCTTGCTGCTTAAGACCGAGGGATTGGTTTACAACAGTTACTCTCAGGTTGTATGGTAGTTAACCAAAGACTTGTGATTCTCAATGAATGTGAAATATTACTGTGCAGTAATTAGAGCATACACCAAAGCTGGTTTGGGAGTAAGGGAGTTGTTTTTCTAAGTAATGCGCTAAGCTTTGTTTTTGTTTTTGGAGGTTTTTTTAAATTACATTTCTTTCTCTTTTGTTGTATTTTTATAAAAGAAAGAATAAAAGTAGCATGGAATTTTACCATTAATGCATAATGCACAGCCACTGTGAAATCACAACACTCACCCAACTGCTTGTCAGACTCAAACCACACTGACACTTGAAAAGGTTAGGTTGACTCATATAATTTATTTCAATCTTATACAGCAAAACATCTCATACAATTAAAGGAAAGCTAACGTTTTCAAATACTGCTGCATTTCTTGAAGTTATTAATTTCTCAGGACTGTGAGGAGCAGTTTATTTAAGGAAACAGACTTTCCCACATTAACCTATTACAGTACCAATGCTGCTTGGTCATTTTCACCAATTCACTGTAGGCTACACATAGAAGAACCATCCCCCTCAGCAGAATTTAGCTTTACATAGTGCCTGGGGAGTGCATTTTTCTTCTTTACAGAGATGGTGTAGATTATAAACCAGATTATATTTCAGCTAGATAAATGAAAATTCTCTGAAATATCTTTCTACAGCTTGTTTGCATATTCTGTGCCATGTTTACTTCTTCTCACATCTCAACAACTGCCTGCGTGCTTAGAAAAGACAGCTGCTACAGAACATGCACTGGGGACAGAAAAAGATAAGTTTTTCCTGGAGTATTTACATCTTTTTACATATATTGACCCTCATTGGATAAGGAGAGAGACAAACCACCTGAGAAGACCAGAGGAGTCCTGCTCACAAGCAAGACAAAACTACACCTTTGCTGCACTGCAACTCCATCCAACACTGAGGAGGAAGCTGAGTGCAGCATCATGGATTGCTGGTTCAGACATGTCATGCTGCACTGATTCCTGAGATCCTGTGCCTAAGTAATAGGCAACACCCAAGGACCTTAAAATATGTAATTTTTCCTTGGGTATCTAATGACTAAAAAACAATTTTCCACCACTAATCACCATTAATTTCTTCACAGTGAAGGGTAGAAAACCACAACACGCAAAGTGAGATATTCTAATGTCCCATCTTCTGCTAAAGTATTGTCAGATTTTGGAGCAGAATCAATGCGAGTGGACCTAGCACTATCATTTACAAGCCAATGTGAACATTCAGTGCTTTGTGGAATTTCACAGTGTTAGTTTTAATTGATCTGCACATTCTCTATGTACAAGGCCAACCTTAGTGATAGGTAACTCACCTAAACCCTCCCATCAATTTGCCTGGAAGCTACCCTTCATTATTCACTTTTACATTATTCCAGCTTTCTCACTATCACAATTGTTAAATTGTTTTCTGCATTTTGTTATGGCAGAAAAATTTTTGAAGTTTATACTGAAATCTCTCTCTTTTTTAATTTTTTTTTAACATGGAAATATTTTTACATTGAAAGCCTTCACTTCTCCTACATCTACGGCAGACTTCGTTTTATCTTGAACATGATCCTCAAGTGCATAGTCCCTCCTAAAATATGTTGCAAAGTGCCTGAACTATAACTGACACAAAACAGAGCCAAAAGGGCAGAAACCTTCCACTTTGGACATCAACTGCTGTATTTTGAAAAATTGTGAATTGCTCCTTTTTCAAGTGAGATGCTCACAACTGCCTGGAAATGTTCTCTCCAACCTCATGCAGCTCTTCATAATCCTTCATGTCTCTTCTGAAAAGGTTTAAAAGGAACAGGAAGGATGCCTCATTTGAGTACACTTCATGCCATTTCACTAACTAGCCTCCAGTAGCTCAGATTCCTGATTGGGTCAGTGGGACTGTCCCTTGAGAAAGGAATATAAAAATGAACCCATCAACAGCAATCCTTCAAGTCCAATGTCATATACTGTGAAGTCTTGGAGAGTTTTTATTAAAGAGGATAAGAATAAATTATTATTAAAAGAGGTCCATCATGCTGTTCTTTGATCCTGGAAATACATCCTTCTGGAGCATCATAAGAATAATGGCTTCTATGGTCCTTGATCAATGAGTATAAGTTGACATTCATATATATATATATATATATACACATAGAAAAATAGGCATATAAATATGTATATATTTGCACATTGCAATTTGTGAAGTTATTGAGAAGTTCATGTCCATACTATGTTCAGTTTGGGGACTATGGGCCCTGGGCAACTTGCTTACTGGTAAGCATTACTATACAGTTAATGTAGTTTTATTGAATATACAAGAATGTAAAAGCTTCTGTTTCTTTCCGGAGCGGGAAGGGAAGTTTGTGTTTGGTTTTGTTTTTTTAATTACTGTATTGGAATTTAACCTATGAATGTGCTTGAACTTTTTTGTACATATAATGATAATAATAATAAAAAAAGAAAAAAGCACATGATTTAAGATTCATTCCCATATTTTTACCTGCCATGCGTGAAAAACTTCCAAACATAGAAGAGGGCAGGAAAACCAAGTTATGAAATAAAAGTACATAGAAGAGGGCAGGAAAACCAGGTTATGAAATAAAAGTAATCTGTTTCTCATTGTTATTGTGGATTTTTTCAGGGTTTTTTTCAGATATTTTTTTTCCAAAATAGATATATTAGAAGCTGGCATTGTCATAGACCATTCACACAAATTTTAAAAGTATTAAATTTTAAAAGTATCACTTTAATGTGATGTTGGCTAACTTGAATCTTTCTCCTTGCCCAATAGGTGCACCAATACATATGTTTTTTTTAATTTCTATACATTTCTAAAGGAGTCTAGCAGTCAGAGCCTGTCCACTCCCATCCTCGAGCAGGGTATTGAAGGAAACTGGGAATGGGCAGTCAGGGTCAGTAGTCATGGAATCATAGAATATATCAAGTTGGAAGGGATCCACAAGGATCATTGAGTCCAACTCCTGCCCGTGCACAGGACTATCCCCAAGAGTCACACCATGTGCCTGAGAGTGTTGTCCAAATATTCCTTGAACTATTTCAGGCTGATGCTGTGACCATTTCCCTGGGGAGCTGTTCCAGTGCCCAACCAACCTCAGGATAAAGAATATTTTCCTAATATCCAACCTATACCTTCCCTGACACAACTTCAGGCCAATCCCTTGTCCTATTCCTGGTGACCAGAGAGAAGATGCCAGTGTGTCCTCCACCTCTTTCCCTCATAAGAAAGTTGTAACTGCAATGAGGTCTCCCCTCAGTCTCCACTTCTCCAGACTGAACAAAGTGACCTCATAAAGATTCCCCTCTACACACTTCATTATCTTTGTAGCACTCCTTTGGATGTTCTCTAAGAACTTCATGTCTGTCTTACACTGTGGCACCCAGGACACAAGGGAAGGCCACACCAGCACAGAGAAAAGCAGGACAATCACCTTGCTCAACAGCTCGTGATGCTGTGCTTTCATAAATGATGCCTACACTGTTATGTGCCATTTTCGTATCTCTTCTTACAACACATAGTATAATTAGAAAACACTTGGTCAAGAATGCTGTGGATGCATATAATACACTGGTCCAGAGAAATGGAAAACAATGTGGAAAAGAAATCTATTATAGGTTACTAAACAGGCAAACCACCACAGGCCTAGGAAAACCCCAAGAATTAACATTGTCAAAGGCTGGAGGAGCACTAAGAGGAAATCATAGCATGTGATTGCCCTGTTCTCCCTTCTCTTGAAATGCCAGCGCTTGAGGCAGGACATCGTAAAGCAAGACAGGTCCTTGGCTCTGCTCTGGTCCATCTCACACTCCCAGTTAAGGCCTGTCAGAACCACCTTGGAGCCTGGCTTCTTCCACCCTGCCTGCTGGGGTGCTCCAGAGGCAATGCAGCAGGGAATTCAGCCTGCTACCATCTTGGAAGAGGCTATTCCACAGCCAGGGGAGGCTGGGACCCAAGCTGGATCATCTGTCACTTAGCCCTTTTGACAGGATGGTTGAGGCTGGAAGAGACCTCTGGAGGTCACCATGTCCAACCCTCCTAACCAAGCGGATCTCTCATGATCAGGTAAAGATGAACTTGTGTCTTGCCCTTCAACAAATCTCACCAGGTGCCTGTAACAGTTCATCCATTCTGCTTCAAAACACATAATTAATATTTCCATTTCAGACATATTTTCTCACCTCTGGTCTCATTTTTTCCATCACCTGTCTCTCTCACAGGCTGCTGCTGTTGGAGCTGACTAGCATCAGAACTTCTTGTCTGTTTGGGACAGGGCAATTCACTGTTGATGGGTTATTTTTTTTTAAACTTCTCAGGCAGCAGCCTTGGCTACTCTTTAAAGCTCACAGTTGCATTAGTGAAGAGTACAATTCTCTGGCATGAAATGTCACAAACACATTGGCAAATACACACTAGTGTACCTTTTTTGCAAAAGACCTGACAAGTTCCTCTAAAAAAGCTAATTTAAGATGCTATGACCTGGCAAAATCCATTGAAATAATCAGTTTTACTGGCAAATTTTTTAGATGCATCTAAATTCACAGTTCTTTTAAGTGTCCCAAATGCAAATTATAATATAAAATAATTCTCACAAGAATGATTAGGATATAAGCCTTGGTTATTGTCCTTAGTAATTAAATCCATCCTGAAAAAAACAAACCAAACCAAATCAAACCAAACCAAAACAAAAAAAACCCCTAGAAATCTTTTATAGGAATAAATGTAATTTTCTCATTTATGCTGCATTTCATAGTCTCAAAAGGAGTTATTGAGAGCAAAATTCTAGTCATACTATTTTAATATATTTGGATTACTTTCATTCTGGATTACATTTTTGTAAGTAAGTGTTTTCTTCTTGAACCTGTAAAGTGTAATTATGGAGTGCATAATAGAATACAGCATAATGGATAGTTGAAATATATGTTTTAAAGCTTTCTTTTTTTATTTGACAAAAAACCCCAACCCTTCATAACTGAAGTCTGGACTGCCACTGAACTCCTGGTCTTTCACGACTTAGCTGCAAGTCTTCTAGTATTTTTTCTTAAGGTCTAAAAAGCTGAAATATGTTATCAAATGAGGAGACTCTCAAGCCTCCTTTATTATAAAACACAAAGTTCGGAGCTGCCAGACAGAATACCTTTCTAGTTTTTAGCATAAATAAATACCTCAACTCCCTTACTGACTGTCTTAGCTCATAATGATGTCTTGCAGTCAGCCTTTTTCTTCTGCAGAAATTTTCAGCACAGGGACACTGACGGTTCTCTTTGCCCAGTTTCAGCCCCACTGCCCACATGATCTGGCTCTGGCATGCCCCAATTTGCAGAAAGATTGTCCTACTGAGAGCTACCAAGGCTAATTGTCCTTTAGAGCTTTTCCTAGTATGCTGCAAAATCTTAAGTGCTGTTGTTGGGTATATGAAGTCCGAGGAAAATGGAGAAGTGTTTTGTTGAGTGCCTTAAATGAGGAAATTTAAAGGTTTTTCTCCTCTGCTGTGTACCTGAGTAGCTTTATCAAAGGAGAAAGGACAACAGACTTACATGAGATATAAAGAGATTCAAGCTAGAGACTGGAGAGCTGTGGCAGCTGGGCAGAGAAATACTTTAAGTGACTGCAGAGAGACACAGGAAGTTAGTTTCTGCAATAGGCTATCTACAGTTAGAGAATGTCTGTAAATAGTTTTCTTCATAAACAGCCACTTTCATTTTAGAAACATGGCGCCTTTTCAGCAGAAAAGCTGGAAGCAGCAGTAAATCTCCGGATCTCTGCTGTAAGGAAAGGAATGTGATTAACTGACACATAAACACTATCGAGATACAGAACAAACATCTCACAGAGTGACTCAAACCTCTGGAAATGTGGGCTTGCAATGCACAACAGGTTTAACTTACCTGATCAAGTGTTGCCCAAAGCATCTTATTGCCTGGCAGCACTCATGATGACAGATGACTGCCTCCTCCATTTCCTAAACAATGCTGCTTTGGTTTTTTATTGCATTCAGACGTCCGGATGTCAGTAGATCTCTGTGTTATCATAGACACACACTACAAAAGAAATGTTAGTATCCCACAACTGTTACCATCTCCATCTTGTCAGCTGTTTTTGAATTTTGCCATCTTCATGCTTGTAACAGCAGGTTACAGTAATATTCCTGGGGATCCCAGCAAGCACTTAAACAGACTATGGATCTTTCTTACCTCCCCAAACTCACACAGCTTCAGAAAATAAAGGAAAATACATAAGTTAACGGATAAGTTAAAGCCTCTTCCCATCATTTACCTCTAAAAAGAGTCTGTCCACCTTCTCAGTTAAAAACTCTTCATGCAGTGCAATGGCCTTTTCTCCCTCAAAAAGTTTCAGCACCACAACACCTCTGACTTGGTTTCCCCAGTTCCCTATTATTGTCAACAAGCTGACATTTTTTCCTTTCCCCATTTCCTCTTGCATTCCATAGTATATGCAGAACACATTGGTATCCCATCCCATTTGGATGAGTAATACAAATTTCTCTTGTACACCTTCACATAAAGTGTCCATATGTTTGAGCTTTTTTTAAAATCCCTAAATGGGTACAAAAATAAGTTATAATACAACATTTAACTTTTCTTCAGTTGATACAGCTGACAAAATTGAGATGATAGAAGTCAGAAATCTGACAATGTTTATTTCCATAATCAATAAAGGTATTTGTTTCATAGGATAGAATTATTCCATTCTTATAACCATGAAAATTTTCTGGAGGAGGCACAGATCTGTGGTAATCATATCTTAACACTTACTAGTGTGCTTATGGTGTCTCCAGTCTCAATGCATCTCTTCCAAGATATTGCTGGACATATTGCCATTCACATCAGCTCTGTCTGTCCCTAAAAGTACACACCTGCACGCACAGATGTGCATTCATTGCTCAGCCTGGAGAAGAGGATGCTGAAGGTTCACAGCTCATGGCAGTTCACAGCTTTATATCACAGCAAGAGGAGGGGAAGCCACTGACCTCCTCTCTGTGGTGACAGGACCAGAGGGAATGGCCTGAAACTGTTCTATTATGTAATCTTTAACACTAAAACTAGCTATGTGAGTGTTTGTGGTCTTTAGTTCTTAGGAGTTACAGCATTTTAGAGGTACTTGAAAGTCAAGGTTCATGAATTAATTAATAAGGTTCATGAAAGTTAAAATTCATACGTAGGAAAAAGACAGGATTCACTGCCCTCCAGTGGAGATTCAGATAATAAATATAAGAGCTCCACAGATGCACTTGACCTTAGAGCTTTGGAAGTTATTTTCTGGAAAAGCTGGGATTTCAGCTGAGCCAATTAATAGCCTCTTCTCTGAACCTTATTTTAATTTTCCCTAACATCATGCCATTGTCTTTGCAGCTATCATTATACTGTACAAAATGAAGAAAGACTTACTTTCCAGACTTAGATAACAATATATTTGTATCTTATATGCCATATGTGTACATATATTTTTATAAGCACACACACACATATAGATAACATGTGCACACTGCATACATTATATGTATATTATGTATATGCACATTTTCCTCAAAATATTTTATGTACTTCTTTCTGCGTTTTTCAAATTTAAATAACATAGACCCAGTGTTTTTCATAGTCTGATACACAGCTGCTTTTTGTCTAGAGACTATGTAAGTGTTAATTGAAGTGAAGCTGGGGCAATGCTGAGATTAGAGGTGGAACCTGCACTTGCAGCAAAAAACAGATATTTGATTTCAAGAGAGGCTCATGGATTCAATATAATGCACTGGCTGTCAAACACATAAACACACAGATAGCTAGGGATGCTGCCAGCAAACTTATCCTCCTGTCCCAGAGACTACAGGGTTAGTAGACACTGCACAGTTTTCCCTTCTGAGGCTGCCTGCTTGCCTCAAGCTCACAGCACAGAGAAAGAAAGCTGCAGACCAGAAGTTGCTCTCAGCAGCAGACACTAGCTGTGGCAACAGCTGGCAAAGTCAGCACTGGCAGCGTGTGTACTGTAATGCTGCTTCTATGCCATGTAAATCGGGATGTGCTTGCAGCACTCCACTTTATACTGGAGGAGGATACAGCACATATTTGATACCAGGCAGAAATTAGCAGGAAGGAAGCATTCTTTTCTTTCTTCTGTCTTGTCTTGCTGCTGTGGACCTGGTAGCTCATCCTCTTGGCCAGCAAGGGCACAAAATCTGTCATTCTGTGCTTCTCTTACTCAGGCCTAGTTGTCTCCACACTGATTTTTTTTTAATGCTCTAGGCTTCACCAATTTGCAATATCTTTTCTCTGGCAGAGGCCAAAAGCAAAGTAATCAGTTTAAATTCCTGACATCCTTTCTTCAATTATTCTTGGAAGGACACTTTCTACACTATTTAAACGTGCTGGAAAGGAGACTCTTTGGGGCTTGGATAATGATTTCTTTACTGTTAAAAGTTGCTTGTGAATGGCCATGTCCTCTTCCTGGGCATTGCTACATCCATGTTTGATGTAGTTGCTTTCCTTGTCCCAGGACATGGGCATAGATCTGCCTAAAAAATTGGCTGGTATTGTTCTGGTACTGCATTCCCTCAGCAGCTGTGAAGTTTCTTCCCAAGGTATGATGTCTTTTGATAACAATGCTATGAAGAAAAAAATCTTCAAATTAAGTACATATGAAAACATTTACAGGGACATTGCATATCTTACAGCTTGCATGTTTAAATCTTATTTCATCTGACTTCCTGTGGTCTCCACAAAATGTCTCCGTATGATTGTAATACTACTCCAAAGAGAAAGGCAATTCTGGGAAGTGGTCACCTAGAGACACCAAGATACCACAGGCTTTCCAAACTGGACAGATGAAGAGGAAGGAACCTTTAGACTTGAGCTGACAAATTGATAGGGATTCTTAAAAATGGCCTATGGGAACATAGAATTAAGCAATAAGACTGTGAAAGAAATCTGGGATATCTGCTCTGAAATCACAGTCTGGAAAAATTTAGAACACCTCTTCA
>PYHW01010271.1:5136131-5146220 GCA_013186435.1 Turdus rufiventris
CACCGGACTATAAGGCGCACTTCCGGGTTTGGGGAAAAATTTTAGTCAAAAGGGTGCGCCTTATAGTCGTGAAATTACTGTAATTCTGCTCAGAAGACTGCTAGCTAAATACAAGCTGTATATAAAAAGGCAAAAATAAAACAGGACAGGGAATGTTAAATGACACCATGATTTTAAAGAGAGTTACACTGATGATTAGATGATGAAATAGAATCCATCCGCAAACAACTAAAGATCTTTTCCCCTACAGTAACAGAAGCAAAAGGTATTAATTACTTCACTAATTAGGCAGACACATTAGACCATGGCAAGGATTTTGGCGGCAGAAAAAGGTTCCTTGAAAAATGGAAGTGTGAGCTCTTTGAATTGATGAGGTTATCCTAGAAAAGTCAAGCTGACCTGTGAAAAGTGAAATGCTCATTCCCTTCACACCAACGTTTTAGCTAAGCCCCTAGGGTTCATTAATTTCCTCACAATGCAAATGCATTGTTTCCAAACAAGACGATCCTGTGCTTGCCCAGGTGGCTCAGGCAAATAATACATCTGCGCTGAAATACATACACTATACACACAAAAGAAGGCACAAGAACTTAATGATCACAAGTGCTCTTTACATGCTTGAAGTTGTTACTGTGATGGCTACAGAGTAAATGCATAGACAGAAAAGCAGAGAAGTCCAGAACAAAAATATCAAGGTCTTTGCAGTTCAAAGCTTTAACTGCTGTTTTGCTTCTGATCAAAATACCTTGGATATTTGAAAAAATCAATAGTTTCATAACCAACCTTGGACAAGCTAATCTTTGACTAGCACAGTCAGCCACGACACAAACTTTTCTGATAACTGCTGGTGTCATTGATCTCCCCCTCGGTCAGCTCACTGCAGCCTCACGGTTGCTGTGCCGGGCTTGTGAGGCCACCATGGAGCAGTTAACAGCTCTCCCTTCAACCTCTACCAGCCGTGGCAGCTTATGTGATGTGGTTTAGCTTTTCTCACAGGGTTCTTTAGCTTGACATTTAGACCAGCAGAAATAACATATAAAGATTCTAAATGAAAATATGTATTTCAACAAGTCTGTGGTTTTGTGTTATAAATAAGCAAAATTGTCATTTGCCATGTAATTTTAACAGAAAAACAAATTTAGTAACTACCACTCCTTGAAAATAATAATCCAAGAGCCATATCTCATTTTCTTCAAGTAAAAAACTCTTTTGGTGGTCTCTGGTTTTGGGCATTGTCTTAACTTTCATGGAAAATATATAGAAATTCCACCTATTTCCCATTTATTAGTTTAAGTTTCAAAAAGTTTGTTGTGCAAAGCAGAATTCACTTAAGGGAAACAAATTGTTTTACTCCTCAGTTAATGGGATGCCAAACCTAAGAAAGAGGAATTATGTACGATGCCTCGCTAAAGGTTCTACAGGTGTCTAGAAACAGATTTGTCTTTGTTCCTCTCTCTCAAAACAAGCTGTCAGGAACACGTATTCTTTCATTTCAAGTCTTTCCTTTATCCATACACACAGATTGGGATGGAGTAACAGCTTCATTGCTCTGGTGCTATGCTAGCCAAGCTATATTGGAAGACTGAACAAAATGAGGAAAAGAAAATTCGGCTTGTTAGTTAGATATGTAAATCTTTGCCTTATCATCTTAGTCCTCTGAAGTCTGATTTTAGTTTATCATGCTTGCTTATATTCAACACAAAGCAAGGCACAGTATAGAAAGATAAGTGGATTTAAAAAGTGTCCCAGATTCTAGAAACATCCATACAATTGCAATTTCACTTTCTTTGGTTAGTAATGCAGTCATATTGAAGATGTCACACACACATCTTTTCTGGTATGTGCCAGGAAACATAAGCTTCTGTTACTTGATGAGATCTTTGTCCTTTTATTCCATCAAAAATTATATTGGTATCATAAGAAAGATACTATGGTTTTCATTTCTTCAATATCTTTCAGACCTGTGATTTGCAAGGAGCAGTGCCACACTCCACAACCTTGAAAAAGGAACAGTGAATTTGCTCTGACAAGCTAGAGGACAAGCATAGACTATTCCCTATTTTCCTCGCTGGCTCTCCAGATATCCCAAAACTCCACTCAGTATTATGCATTTGCAGAGCACAGCTGTCTACGTTCACAGTTGTATTTAATCTAAGGTTTTTATCTCTGCTTTTAATTCGGCATATTTTCCCTAGGTTCTTTGTAAGTAAGTAATTTGTAAGTAATTGGGAAAAAAGTCTTTACATTTCCAATTCCACTCTCAAGTCACCATAATCACTAAAAAAACCCATAAATGAATAAATAAAATCTAAGTTCAAACCTTAAATCCCGGTACCTAGGATGATGTACAACTGATAACAAATGCACCATGACAGGAGCAGGAGCCCAAGCCTGAGAGGAGCCCCAGCAGCTCCATGAGGCCAACAGGGTCCTCTGTCCCAGCCCCTGCAGGAGCCACAGGAGCCCTGTCCAAGTTGTGCTACTGGGGAGGGTCCACATTTAGATAGGTAGGTAGGGGCATATGTGTGAGCACACAAAAAAAGGTTTTCATCCTGATCAGCCAGAGGGGAACAACGAGACTCCTGGTGCTATTTGTGCCTGTGTGAGTGCCCCTGCCCATGTTGCTCCATGTGGTTTTCCATCTCTCCAAGTGCACATGCCATACAGTGTGTGCATATCTGCCTGCTGGCAGTGGAATACACGCTCAGCCCTGCTGCTGGGGTCACCTGGGGCATCAGGCTGTGGCAGTCTCACCTCCACTGGGCTGTCAGATTCGGCAACCCCTTACACAAACCATGGAATCACAGAGTGAGAAAGGTTGGAGGGGATCATCTGGTCCAACTTCCTTGCTCGAGCAGGGCCATCCTAGAGCACATTGCACTGGATTGTGTCCAAATGGGTCTTGAATATCTCCAATGTGGGAGACAACCACAGTCTGTCTGGGCAGCCTGTCCCAGTGCATGGTCAACTGCACTTTAAACTTCTTCCTCATACTTGGGTGAAAATACCTGAGCATCAGCTTCTGCTGGTTGCCTCTTGTCTATTGCTCGGCACCACTGAGAAAGAGCCTGGCTCCAGAAATGAGACACATGGTCCATGAAATAGGTGTCAAAAGATCCGAATATGCAATGCAAACTGCTGTTTCAATGACTGGACATATTTTTAATGCTGGAGGATACAGTTCACTTTGTTTCAAACCAACTGAGAAAACATGCAGCATCACACTATTTGAAAATAATATGAGTTTTTATGTTCTTTTTCTACTACTTTTTCACTTAAAAGGCCAAATAGGGGATATTTAAAGTTTGATGAAAATGCAACAGGTGATGATGACAACAGAGTTGCAGAATCAAAGAATGGTCATAGAAGGGATGTCAAATATTCTTCTGAATATCTAAGCTAAACTTCCCCTCTTTGTTTGTACCCCTTGCTTCTCATGCATTACATGCCCTTGTGAAACATCCCTCTCTGGCTTCCGTTTCGCCCTTGAGGTACTGAAATGTTGTTATGAGGTCTCCATGAAAGCTTCTCTTCTCCATAGAGAGCAGCCCCAACTTTCCCAGCCTGTCTTCATACAGAAGTGCCCCAGCCCCTCTGATCAACTACATGGCCTCCTCTGGATTTGCTCCAACACTTTTTATGTTGGGGTTCCTTCTGAGCTGAGAAAAAGTGGTACCACCTCTTTTCCAAATATTTCATGCCAGCATTAGTGGAGCAGAAGGGATGTTAAAGATGTGTGTCCTGCACTCAGCAGTGGTGAGGCCACTCAAGAACTGAGCCCAGTTCTGTGCCCCTCCATTCAGGAAGGACATTGAGATGTTGGAGTGGACCCAGAGAAGGGCAATGGAGCTGGTGAAGGATCTGGAGCACAAATCCTAAGAGGAGCAGCTGAGGGAGCTGGGGGTGTTAAAAGGGACAAAAGGAGGCTCAGGGGTGACCTTATCACTCTGTAGAACCACCTGGAAGGAGGCTGCAGCCAGGCAGGGGTCAGCCTCTTCTGCCAGGCAAACAGCGACAGGACAAGAGGAAATGGCCTCAAGCTGTGCCGGGGAGGGTTAGGCTGGACACGGGCAAGAATTTCTTCACAGACGGGGTGACTGGATATTGAAACGGAATGCCCAGGGAGGTGGTGCAGTCACCATCCCTTGAGGCGTTTAAGGAAAAGCTGGACGCGGTCTACTGGCGTGGTGGTGTTCAGCCGTAAGCTGGACTCGATCTCAGACCGATCTGGTGTTTCAAGCTGGAGCGCAGGGGATTACCGGGACAGCTGCAGCCCTGACCCTCACGGCAGGCCGGCTGCCGAGCCGCTCTCCGCACACGGCCGCCCCACGCCACCAGGGCAGGCCCGAGCTTCTCCGCTCGCTCGCTCCCCGGCCCGGCTCCGCCCCGCCGCCCCACCGCCACTTAAGGCCGCCGCCGCCTCCCCGCCCCCGGGCAGCGCGGAGCAGAGGCTGAGGGCCGGCGGCCGCCGCCATGGCGTTGAACCCGGTGCTGGGGAAGCTGGTCAGCAAGCGGGTGGTGCTGGCCAGCGCCTCGCCGCGCCGGCAGGAGATCCTCACCAACGTGGTGAGTGCGGCCGGCGGCCGCAGGCCTCGCACGGGCCGGACGCTGCGGGCTGCGGCGGCCGCCAGCGCTGGCTGGGCCTGCGGGGCCCGACCCTCCGTGAGAGCTGTGGGAGGCGAGCGGGGGAATAAAGCGTGTCTCCTTTCTGAAGGCGCTAGTGCACGGCGGAGGGCTGGGACCTGTCATTCAGGCCGTTCAGCCCATGCGGAGGAATGTGTTGGCCTCTCTGGGCGGGCTGCGGGATGCTTTTGAGTAGCACTTGGGTATTACCTATTCAACCTAAGTTTCTTAGTTTTGCCATTCTTAATAATGAGGCCAACAACTTGAACTTAAGTGGAAGAAATAACTTCAAAATACGGATGTGTGGAGAAGCACCAGGCTGAGTCACGGACTAAGTTATTAGAAACATAGTGTGCCCACTTGTAGCAAATGTACAAGTGTAACCTAGAGGCAAAAAAGGTTGGAAGAATAGTTGGGCACTGTTTGATGAAACCCATCAGAAATTGTCTGGTTTTGTTTTCTGTTTATCGTGTATAAGGCACATAAAGTGCACTAAAACTCCTGTAAGAACGTGCACTGCTGTTGCATGACTGAAGTGCTATGGATGGATTCAGTTTAAAAAAATCCAATAGTATAGTCTTCTGTTTATGAAGTGTGTGAGCTTATACTGTTAGGTTTCATATGAAAAGAATAATGCAGTTACTAATGTGGTTAGGTTCTAATAAGGGTAAAATCAAATACACACACCAGTTTCAAAGCTCTTATTGTTTTGTTTTAGATTACTTGCAAAGGATATGTATGCACTAAACAGTGATAGAGGCACTGGGTTTGGTTTTTTTTCCAGTGTGTGTTTGAGAGGGAGATGTGTTAAGGTGGAAAAAGCAGATGTCAAATTCGCTACTTGCCTTGGGAGCAATGTTTAATAATGAAGTCAGATTGACTGCATCACTTTCCTGTGTTACAGGGCCTGCGGTTTGAGGTGGTTCCATCCTGGTTTAAGGAGACACTTGCAAAGTCATCTTTTACAGCCCCTTATGAGTATGCTGTGGAAACAGCAAAACAGAAAGCTGTTGAAGTAGCAAACAGAATGCATCTAGTAAGTTACTAAATATTACAGCAATGAACTTTTTGTCTGAAGGTGGTGCATGTTACTGTGACTTAATTTGGTTGCGCTGCTTAAGTGATCCCTGAGTCCTTTTTCTCCACTGAAGGCTAATGGATGTTTTCCTGTCATTTGTGAAAGATGGCATCTTGAAATTGCCTAATCAAAAGTCTCATGCCTGCAGTTCAGGCTTTCCACAAACTGAAGTGGCCTGCATCTTTTGTCAGCATCATACCTACTCCTGTGTGGGATATATATTCCATAGTTCATTTAAACAGTCAGGTGTATGGCTGACTTCATTCCAGGTATTTGTTGATTGTGGAGACAGACTCCGTGGAAACATTCTGATGTGATTCCAGTGCTTTGCTGAGCTTTCACTGAAGAAGTGACAAGAATAGTTAGAAATTGTGAGTATAGAGGTTACTGGAGGAAAGCAGAAAAAGAATTAGTGTTTTGCCCAGAATATTTAAAACAGATTTTTAATTTTAAGAAGGGAGAAGTTGGCATGATTTCAGGCTCTGTTAGATAGGGCAACTATTTAGTGTCCTAAATTTTTATCAAAATTATGCAACTTACACTATCAGTGGTGTTTGACTTATGCCCTTGGCCGTGATAATTGTTTGAACACATAAGGCTCTTTGCTACCAGAACCTGTTTAAAAGTTGAACTGATTAAATCTCATAAAATTAACCATAATAATTTTTTAATAATATAGCTCTGAAAGCAAGGGGTGGTTGTGCATCCTATTCTAGTGGCAGATAAAGTGTGGAACACTTTGAATGTACAGTGTTGCCAGATGTCAGTATTCTTCAAAGCAAATATTGCATGATCTCCAATGTAAATCGTTACCCAGGATTCTGTCAGTTACTTTCCAGACAATGGTACAACATAGGAGAGTGGATTTTAAACCCAACCTCACTAAATTACTTACTTGGGCTTTTATTGTAAAACACTTGTGCTGGTGATAATACTAGTTCAGTGGATTTCAAAATGCTTCTTCATACAAGAATTAGTAGAACTAATTCTAGATATTGTTAAACAATTTGGAGTACATCAAGCCTTTGTCTAGGAGAATTGCCTCCCTATAAATGTTTTATTATGGTGGTCACACTTACAGACAGGTTTCACATCAATTTGTGATAGTAACTGCAGTGTACCTTCGAATACGCAGGTAAATCAGAATTAGCTATAAGGACAGGTACAGTTTAAAGTCAAGAAAGGCTCACAAGGAATTTTTTTATATGACTACCTCTCATATTTAAAAAAAGTAGATTTTTTTTGAGAGAAAAACACAAAGTATAGCTAAAAAAAGGGTTTTATTTTTCAGTAAAATTTTACTTAGAAAAATTATGCTAGAGGGCTGTGGTCTCTGGCTTCCAGAGGCACTTCCTTTAAAGGAATTGTTTGCTACCTTAGAAGACCAGATTGACTTTTGAGAATACACTTTATTTCCTGGATGCATTTATTCATCAGTATTTGGGCAAATATGCAGCTTGAGAATGGTGTGCTGAAGCTTCACTTTTATGGTGATGTAAATGATTACTATTTTGTGAACAAAGGAGAAACAGTGGCTTGTTTTCAGGTCAGTGTAGAGCCCTATTACTAAAACACTAAACTGCTATTTTCTTACCTTAAGTCTTAAAAGATTTTATTCTCTTTGCATCTTCTGACAAATACCTTCTTCCTTATGCTTTTGCAGAAGCATCAGATAACGCCTGATGTTGTCATAGGAGCAGACACTATTGTGGTAAGAAGTCTTTAGTGATTTAGCATTATTTTAATTTATGACAAGTGTAGAAGATGATTGTATCTTTACATTTAAGTTTGAAAGCTGCCTTCACTGTGAAGTTATATCTGCATTATGATACATCTCTTTTGCTGATGGGGCTTTTAGGATTTTTTCCCAATAAGGTAATTTTTGAAATCTTGAGAGCTAGAAGCCATGCTGCTGATTTTGGGGACGCCAATACATAAAATTGTCTTGGATCCTCTAATATGTAATAGAAATTGTTTTCATGTGACTTGTCTGTCAAGAAATCCAGATCATGTGAACTGTTCAGTGTTGTGCCTTTGTAGGAGGAGGTCACTTTATATCTGACATCTTCACAGACAGTGATGTGTTAAGGACAGGAAAAGTTGAATTATCCTTTTGTTTGAGAGGTGCAGTCATTGGAGGGTAGAATGTGGCACTCATATGCTTGACACTAAATTATCTGTTGTACCAAAGTATCTGTGCTTCTTGCTCTACTTATTAGACTCGAGTTTGAAGCCCTGGCTGAAATCACGATTTAAACGTGATTTCTGACCTCAATTTCTGAAAAATGAGAAAAAGTAGCATGCTCACTCTGTCTTTCTGTTTTAGTCTGTGGATGACCAGATCCTGGAGAAACCAGTTGATAAGCAAGATGCCTACAGGATGCTGTCAAGGTCCGTGGTTTTAAGTAAGATAGGAAATTTGAATTCCTCCATCACTTAGATTCTCGAAAGGGCTCCACAGAAGGATACATGCAGATTTTTTGGGGGTTTTGTTTCATTTGTTGTAAGTTTAGTAGGTCAATCTCTTAATTAGGGCTATGAAATGCACTTAATGTTTAGCTTTCTAGAATTCCAGGAAAAAAGGCAGACAAAATGATACATCTTTGCATATATCCAAGGTGTCAAATGAAAATTTTCACTGTTTCATCGTACAATTCAGTGTGAAATCTTGTGGGGGACAGAGCATGTGACATGCTTCTGATCACATCCAAAACCACCCTGGCTAATCAATATGAGACTATTCTTTAAACAGTCTCTTCAAAGATTTACAGTCCCCTGCTATTATACATCTGTTGTTTACACAGCAGATAAAGTCTTCAGAACTAATTGGCCACTGTGTGGCACTCTGGAGCCACTACAAGAGAGAGGCAGGGGTAAGGGACTCTGGGCTCTTCCCCTTCTCTGTGGCTTGCCATGGGATCTCTGGGAGCCAGTCTGGACGAAATGAGAACATATGCTCTAGTTCCCTATTGCATGTTTAGTCTGAGTTGCATCACCTAGATATTTACTGCCAATTTTCGGTGAAGATGGCTGTAACAGTAGTGTTTATGCCATCTGGCCTTTTCTAATGCATTTGGAATACTCGCCTTCTTGATGTACAGTGAATGAGCTGATACCCTGGAGAAGTGATATTTTGGAGACTTTAAATGACTGCAGCTTTTGATAGTATTTTTAATGTGGCTATTTTTTGTTTGTTTTGCCAATGTCTTTTCACCGATATTGAAATAAAATTTATTTATTCAGGATGCATGTCAGATCCATTGAGTGATATATAAATGTCTGCTTCTCTGGCTGTAGCAATATAATCATGTAGAGCATTTCATAAGCTGTTGCTTAATGGACATATTTTCCCTGACAGGTTGAATGGGAAGGAGCACAGTGTTTTCACAGGGGTGGCTATTATACACTGCCGCAGTAAAGGTAGGCATCATTTTATTGCAGCTCAATATTTGTATTAAAAATAACTCTCATGATAGCTTGTACAAGTAAAGACACAGGATGAAAATGTCTCGTATACAGTCTGAGTTGGTTTTCTACTCAGGAAAAGGTAGTTACCAAAATATAAATTAGAGACTTCCCACAAAAGCCAACCTTCTTCCTCTATTCAGTTTTCGCACAGAAAGGAAAGTAGCAAGCCACAATGGAGTTTAGAAATACTGTCTCTGAAAGCTCTGAGAATAGTGAAAAGGCCTGTGAAGGTTGTGAAATATTCTAAATTAAATTCGAGTAAGGTACTACAGACTGTGAGGTTGAGCTGAATGTGATCTGTATCAACTTTATTCTGTGCTGTGCTTATGCCAGTTGAGGCTTAATGCCTCAGACTGTTAAGCTGTAGGGAGCAATACACCAATGTTCTTTATCACATAATTTATTGAGAAGTCAGTGTTTTTTATGGAAACTGTACAATTAATATAATTTGATGAGTGTTTGAAGGGCATTTTGTGATCATTGTGCCAATAGTCTTTTAGTAGATCTTTTGCAGACAATTCGCTGGACATAGTTTTTCTGTACGCAAATTAGCAATTTTTAATCTTTTCTGGAATGGTTGCTCTTAACTCTTGTAAAATAGAATTAAAGTTAGTGATGCAGTACTGCTAATATGCTAGTCCAGTAGAGGGAGACCTGCTGCAAAAGAAATAAAACATGTTACCAAGGGGTTCCTGTGAGCAGCCCAGCAATGTAAATAACACCTTTAATTGTTTACTCTAGGAAGAAGGTTAAGTGCACTCGACTGTAGTAGTGATGTTATAATAGCACATCTCATTTGAAGTTTACAAATTTGAACTGCATCACAGTCAGATGAATAAAAATATACCTTTAGTCTGCAGATTCCCCAAGAGATAGAAGAATAGTTTTGTAGAATACATTTTTATTTGCAGTTTATAGTT
>PYHW01010271.1:5152978-5182715 GCA_013186435.1 Turdus rufiventris
TCTTCTTACCTTCTTTTTCCTGTTCTAATAGTTTCCAGTTGGTATCAGTCCAAAGACTGGGCAGGTCTCAGAAGCCATCTGGTTGTAAAGTAGATGTAATTGGCTCAGTATTGTGAAAACCTGAATAATAATAAATCCCAGCTATATGTTCTTATTAGAATAACAGAGGAAACTGTAAAAAGAGGTGAAAATGGTAGAATATGTAGACACACAGTAGCAGACCTCTCAGTTTATCTCTTTCTTCTTTTGATTTTTATTAAGCAGAATGTCAAGGCCTTTCTTTCCTTGATTATTTTTAGATTTAAATTTCATTATAGTTGGTTGCAGTTGTAAAGAAATGGATTCTGTGATTGCTGCATTTGCCTCCACTGTTGTGCACTCCATAAGTTCCTTGGATTTAGATGTTTTATCTGCTTTGGAATACAGAAACTGTAGAATTGCAAATTAATTTTGAATGGAGATGTATATATTACCACATCTCATTAACTTCACTCTCTGGTTTGGTTAGCATATCTTTAAAAAAGTTCAGCTAAGGTTTTCAGTTTAAGGCAGCCATTACACATGAGCTTTTCTTCACCATCAGGCACTAACTGTTCTTTTGTGTACACATCCTGTTAAGGTGTGCCTGTAGTACAGTTGTCCTATGAAGTTTTATTCTTTTTTTCTTAATCTTTTGGGGTTTTTCCTTAATTTTAATAAAATAAAGACCTGTATTTTAGCAACTGAAGCTATTACACTATCCTAGTGGAGAGTTTTGAGTTTCTTATGCTTTGGGTATATACAATTTAATTTGATCTTTTGATACTGGTTCATATGCTGAAGAATGTTCCATTAGGTTAAACAGTCATATAGATGGGGAAGTGCTAAATATCTCAATAAAGAAATGGGTCTTAATACAAAATTGGTAGGCTGCATTCGAGAATACTGTGAGTTACCTTCTCTCCAAAACACTATTGTTAAAAGTTCTGCTACTTGGCCAAGATACTGAAGCCCTCTGAGAAGGATGGGAGCAGTTTTTAAGAGGTTTGTTAAATTGCATTGCAGTAGTTTAACAGTAGTTGTGTAGGCAAACAATATAACTATTTTTGTTTTTGATTGCAGTCTTTTAAAACACGGCATGATAACAATTTCTTACCTATACACAGGCTCTGTTTGTAGCCTCCAAGCTGAAGATATTTGATCATCTGAAAGATAAAGGTCCAGCGAAGGCTGTGGATATTGCAAATGATGTTGGAACCTCTGTATGTGGAACTGAAAGACTCCTTGATGCATGTGCTTCTCTTGGACTACTGGAGAAAACACCACAAGGTGATTAAATAATCCTCCTTGCAACTGCATATGGTACTGAAAGACAGGCAAGACTGGAAGAGATGTTTTTAAGGTCACAGGTTCTGACTTGATGTTGATGGTAACTTGGATTTGGGGCAGAGGGGAATGGATTGTGACTAGTAGCTGGAATAATTTCATGTCGGGGAAGGCTTTATGTAATGAACACATTGAAGTCTCCTTTATGGAAACTTTAGATTGTTTTTGCTCTCTGGACATAATACTAACAATTTTTTTTAAGAAAAGGTCGCATGGACAGTCCCAGGGAACAGTGTAATAGCTCAGATATGTCATCCCTACTTGAGCCACAACAACTGTATGCAGCACTACAGGCTGGGGAAAAGTGGCTGGAAAACGCTCAGTGTAAAAGGACCTGGTGGTGTTCAAAAGCAGCTGAACATGAGCCAGTGTGTGGCCACGAAGACCAATGGCATCCTAGCCCATATCAGCAATAGTGTGGCCAGCAGGACCAGTGACTGTGCTCCTGTGCTCAGCACTGGTGAGGCCACAGCTCGAATCCTGTGGTCAGTTTTGACAAGTTGTGACAAGAAAGAGGTGCTACAGCATGTCCAGAGAAAAGTAATGGAGCTGATGAAGAGTGTGGAGCACAAGTCTGATGAGGAGTGGCTGAGGGAGCTGGGAGTGTTAAACCTGAAGAAAAGGAGGGTCAGAAGAGACCTTATTGTTCTCTACCACTATGTGTAAGGATATTGTAGCCAGGTGGGAGATGGTGTCTTTTTACAAGTAACGAACAGCAGAATAAGAGGAAACAGCCTCAAGGTATGCCAGGGGAGATTTAGATTTAATATTAGGAAAAATTTCTTTCCTGAAAGGATTGCCAAGCATTGGGACAGGTGCCCAGGGAAGGCTGAGTGTCCCTGGAGGTATTTAAAAGGTGTGTAGATGTGGTACTTGGGAACCTGGTTAAGTAGTGGACTTAACAGTGCTGAGTTAAAGGTTGTACTTGATAACCTTAGAAGGCTTTTCCATTGAAGTGGTTCTGTGTTTTTGTCTTAAATGATTGCCAAAGTCCATTTCCTGCTGCAGCAATGCCATCAGTCTTCAGTAGAGGATCAGGCTTTTAATAGGGAGAGTTCTGCAATGTGTCCTTCTTTGTGCTCCTAAGTGGAGCAGTCCTTGAGGGTCTAGGTAAATGGGGGAGTCAGTGTTAGGATTAACTTTTTCAGTCCACCACACTGCATAGTTGCAAGTTTCCATGTGCATCATTTATATAATAGGACTTGAAAAGATTAGGTATGAAGAAAAGAAAATAAAGTAGTCTTTTTAACTCTTGTTAGAGGACATGACAAATGAAAAAGACCTAAAGACAATGGAATGGAGAAAGCTTGAATTCAGGGAAGAAGCAGCCATAATCTAAACAAAAATACACAGTCAAGAATGAGGAACTTCTAATACTGTCCCCTGAATATTAGGTATCTAATTGAGGTACTCTGGTTTAAAATAATAATTTAAAAATCAGTATGCATCTAAATTCTTTTTTGAAACACAGTACTTGCTCCTTTAAGAATGACAAGACTTGCAGAATTAATTTTTTGTGCAAAATTTTTAGTAATAGATCATAAGATCAGGATTTACTAGTTATTTATGCAGGGAAACATGCCTTCTGATTTTAAACAACAGTTGCAAAGTACTGAAACAAAGCTGGTTACAATTGTGTTCTTCCCATAAGGTTACAGTAATACAGACTCAGCAAATACCTACCTGACCTCAGATGGTAAATACTCACTTCATGGCTACATTATCCATTCTAATGATCACCTTTGGCCTCTCTTCACAAACTTGGAGTCTGCTGTCAAAGAAGGGAGCAGGCAGAATCATCGAGCCTTTGGAAAGAAAGCAGATGATCTATTTAAGGTAATATAAACTCTTATTAGTATCAAAATCAGCTGTGAGGAGCCCAGAACTGATCTAGGGGCAGATAGAGACAGAGCTGTCTGAATAAAGTTGGTCAGTCTCAGAAATGATAGAAACACAATGCACCTCACCAGTTTCAGACTTCTGGTCCCTTCAACTTTAGGCTGTGAAATAGTGGAGCACTCATAGAATCTATTGGGAAATTTGAGTGCTGACAAAAATTCTCCAGATAAAGTGTTGCTCATCCCACTAACACACTCAGAACAACCTCTGGGCCTGTTTAATTTACATTTGTCTTTTTTATAACACCAGGTAGTACCTTACCACACATGTACTCCTTCCATATTGGATGCCAGTCAGTTGATACTGATGTTTGTCCAGTTTAGGCTGTACCGTGTAGTCAAAGCTGGTTTGTGTTGATATAGTGGAGAAGGGATCTAATCTCCTTTATGAAGTTTTATAGTTTTATATAAGCTTCAGGCTGATACCTATTACTGATAAAATTATAATCCTTCTGCCATGTGCTTCAATCTGTGGCATTTCTTTCCCAATGCTAGTCCAGGTGGATGAGATCAGACTGGAGAATCACTTAGGGTTGTAACTAGCCTAACTTGTCAATTACCCATCTGGTGAAGCAGACTGAGAGGCATAAATATTTGTGCCACTGTAAGCAGAGAGCTGGTAGTGTGAGCAGGAGAATGTCTTTGACTGCACTGCTGGCTTAAATTGTACTTTAGACTACATCCTAGGTCCTTAATTTGTATTAAACATCAAGATGGTGATGAAGGTCCTGAAGGAGATGTCTGCATCCCTCGTGTATAGTCAATGGAACAAAACAAGGACTTAAAATAATAATAAGATCTAAAAGCTCTTCTAGCCCCATGTTAGTACTTAAATAACTGGAGGACAGAAGCTCTATTGGAAACCATTTAAAGGGTCTTTAAAGGGAGTTAAGATATTTTGCTTCAGGATAGTAGTTATAGTAGATGCCTAAATTTATATATAAATTAAGTAGTTTAATGTATGTGAACTAGAGCTCATCCTTTGTTAAACATCTGGGTTATCAACTGTGCTTGGGTGATGCTTGTGACCAGTTTGGACCTGGGCTCTATGTGTACAGGATGTTATGTCTGAGCAGAATCTGTGGTCTGTCTATGGCACTGTGCACACAACAGCCTGGAGATACTTCCACTTCATGGTAGTTACAAAGCCAGTCATAACTGGTGAAATCTGTATAAAAGTGAAACATAAAGGGATTTGTGTGTATATGTCCTTGAAGAGGTAAAAGCATGAAGTTCTGCTACTGAATTTGATTTTTCGCTAATCAAAAAAAGCCAAAATAATCTTTTAATGTTTCTGATTCATGGTATGGTCCAACTACTTAGTTATTCTGTCATCATGGGAGGATAGATGTTTGAGTGAAGTGAAAGCAATTTGTGAGGATATCGAGAAGGAGAACTAGAATTTTTCTTTCAGTCTCCTAAATCTGTCCTTTCAAGATGTCTGTGTGATCAGAATTCTTGAGAGGATGCAAACATCTCCTTATCGCTACAGCGGAGGATTTGGATGAGGAAATAATGGACCTTTTAATGGACCTTTTCATTTTGGGAATTCTGATGTTTACCACATACACCTACTGCCTTGGTTGTACACAGTTTAATTTCTTAATGAAAATAAACTTTAATTACACTGCTTTTCCCCTTTTTTAGGACTATTATCACAGCCAGGAGGTAAAGCAGCGTTTTATGGCTGCCATGCACAGCATTGCTCACCTGACAGCAAGAGATGTGGCTACAGCGTTTGATCTATCACAGTTTAAATCTGCCTGTGATTTAGGAGGTACTGCTTGTAATTGAACTTGTACACAAATTAAAGGGAAAAGCTTGATTTCAGTTCTGTGTTTTATTACTTAAAAGACATGTATATTTTTTACTAGGACTGAGTAATATTATCTACTGTTATTTTTCTGATATTGCAATGTCAGGAAAAAGAACAGTGCAACTAATTGAAAGCAGAGTTACCTAAATGGTATATAAACACTTTAAGATAAGTGAAGGTGTGTCTCAATCAGTTACACAATTCAAGGCAGAAAAGAAGATTGTTGCTCAGGTGATACAGCATTGAGCTGGGAGTGCCATTTTCAGCAGTGTTGTTACTCTCCTTAGGCACATCCAAGATTTTCAAAAGTAATAAAAATAGTGAACCACCACTACTGGGGTGTCAAACTTGAAACACTGCACTGCTAAAACAAAAGTTTTGATTAGTTTCTAATGGGTTTGTTTTGTGTATTGTTGTAGTTATTAATATCTAAGATATCCACCAAAATGTTGAAGACAAATAATATACCTGAAGAAACTCTTGCTTTTTAGTGTTCCTTTTTTTCACCCTGTTCTTGGAGCTGCACAGAGGTAGTTTTATTACATAGGGAAAGATCCACTGAAGGAAAAATACTTAGTGCCTGGGGACATGGACAGCATATCAGAGGAATTAACCCAATACTGGTACAACCATTGCCACTTGTGCAGAGACTCCAAAACTTCACAATGTTTACTATGCTGGAGAGTATTTGTTAAATTTCATGTATCAGTGCTTTGTAATGCCTGCATTCCACAAGCTTTAAAACCTTGATCTGTATCAATCAGGAAGTCCTGTTGCTCATGTTAGCTGTTGAGCTGTCTACCTGTGTTCTGACTGAATGTCTCTATTTTAATATTATATACAGCCCTGTCTTTAAAAATGGCTGCAAATTCTGGGAGAAAAGACTTGATTTGACTTCTTTAAACTCTTAACAGGTTGCACTGGAGCTCTGGCTCATGAATTAGTACAAGTATACCCAAATCTCAAGGTCACAGTATTTGACCTTCCAGAAGTTATTGCAAACACCTCTTACTTTCAGCCTTCAGGACAACACACTGCTCCAGTGACATTTGTGTCAGGTAAATGTAGCACATGATCTTTTGTCTGATTTCTATTATCCTTCAGCACAGAACAGGCTCTTTTGTTGCTTCTCCAACCCCAAACATACCTTAGTACAAGGTAATGGAGGTTCACCCATGCTAAATGGGGACATTGTATTTTTCAAGACTGTGGGGATAAAAATGGTTGGAGAATGTGGCTAAATAGGTATGAATTAGCAATATTTTGAATACCGCTGGAAGCATGTGCTTGTCTGAGGTATTTCATTTCTAGACAAGATCAACATGGGGACTACAAAGAACTTTGTCTCCTCCCTTGCTTTAGATTTGCTCTCTATTTTTTTTTTTTTTTGTTAGAGAATTCTTGCCTATGATCTGCTCTTTAACTACACTTTGCTTATCTGCAAATCAGGGCATACCTGTACCTGTTCATTCTTGTTGCTTTTGTACTCTGCTGAAGCACCTTGTTCGTGCAGTATGTACTCTGTGGTTTCTGTTGGAATGTACTAACTCTGTTTTCCAACAGGTGACTTCTTCAAGGATAATCTTCCAGAAGCAGATCTTTACATCCTTTCTCGTGTTCTTCATGACTGGCCTGATGAGAAGATACATGTGCTGTTAAGCAAGGTATCAGCTGTTTGCAGACCAGGTATGTTTTTTTCATCTGGTGAGCCTAAAGGTGCATGTTAATGTACTTTTAATGAGCACTGACTAATGCTTTTCTAGAATGAACTTAGGATATTTTTTGTTCAATCATAGTAGCCTTTGCTTGAATGTCTAGGCTTGCATCATGATAATAGCTACTAAGAAAAAAAAGGAAACAAAGCTGCAAATAAAACTACCTATAATAAGCTTTTATTATAGTTGCAGGCTTTACATACAACTGTATCATAGTCTCTGTCATGCCCAGTCTTTCTTACTAAGCCCTGTATCATCAACTAAGTAAGCATGTGCTTATTTCTATACATAAAATTAGGCTAACTTAAATTCCTTTTGGTTAATCAAGAAGCAGCAGTTTGTTTTGCTGTGATATGGTATAGTAGAACATGTAAACTGGCTGAAGTTCAATACTACTTTATGCACACATACCATGAGAAATACATACCCTCTTTGACTTTCTACTACATTTGAGTCATAGAATCATCAGAGTATCTCAAGTTGGAAGTCACCCACTGGGATCATCAAATTGAACTCCTTCCTTCTTGAAGGACTAAAACTAGTTCATATGACTAAGATTGTCATCCAGATGGTCCTTGAACTCTGGCAGGTTTGGTGCTATGACCATTTCCCTGGGGAGCCTGTTCCAGTGCCTACCATGCTCTGGGTGAAGAACCTTTTCTAAATGCCCCTCTACTGCTCCCTTTGAGGAAGTTGTACATAGTGATGAAGTCACACCTCACCCTTCTGTTCTCTAGTCTGAACAGATCAGGGGACCTCAGCTGCACCTCATGAATCATGCCCTCATGGCCCTTCACTATCTTGGTCACATACACTGAGGCACCCAAAACTGAACATAGAATCAAAGAATATGGTGGGTTGAAAGAGACCCATCCTCAAGCCCAACCTCTGTCCCTATGCAGAACACCCCAAGGGTCACACCATGTGCCTGAGAACATTGGTCAAATGCTCCTTGAACTCAGGCAGTATTGGTGCTGTGATCACTTCCCGGGGAGCATGTTCCAGTTCCCAGCCGTCCTCTGAGTGAGAAGCCTTTTCCTGATCTGCAACCTAAACCTACCCTGACCCAGCTTCATGCTATTTCCTTGAGTCCTGTGACTAGTCACAAGAGTGAAGAGATCAGTACTTGCACCTCCATTACCCCTCATGAGGATGCTGAAGACCACAGTGAGGTCTTCCCTGAGCCACCTCCAGGCTGAACAAATGAAATTACCTCAGCTGCTCCTTACAAGGCTTTCCCTCGAGACTCTTCACCATCTTTGTGGCCCTCCTTTGGATGGTCTCTAATAGCCTACAGTTTTTTTTCTTTTTTTTTTATTGTGCCCAAAACTGCATGCAGTACTCAAGGCAAGGCTGTACCAGCACAGAGTAGAGTGAGACAATCACCTGTGTATTGATTTACTGTTCTGTGCTTGATGCACCCCAGAACATGGTTTCCCTTTGGACTGCCAGGGCACACTGCTGACTCATATTCAGGCAGTATTAAAGATCAAAGAAGACAAAAAGCAGAAAAGCCTGACCGCTAAGATCATCTGATTCCTTAATGCAACTCTAGATCTGAAGTTTGTTTCAGAGGAGAGGATGCAAAATAAGACCTAGCCTGTAAACTATAATTCTGATTATAAATTATGAAAGAAAATCTGTAGTGACTGTCTTAATTTTATGCAAAGTTTGGGTTATGACAGATGCTTACAGAAGTTATTTGGTTCAAATGAAAACAAGGCTGAGTTTAAGAGCATAGGTAGGAAGTGATGTGAACTTGAAGAGACAGTGCTCTAACCTCTCCCTTGTTTTTAAAAATTAAATGGTTGCTTCCAGGAAGAGATCACTGAAAGTAAACTTCTTTCACTGATTTACACTGAAGACCATTTAATAAAATCAGTCTGAGGGACCTCTGTAGCTATCTCTGAAAAAAACACTTAAGTTGAAGCTAAAAATACTTACATGGAACCACTTTTGGTTGTTTTGGAAATGCAGGAAGTGCCTTGCTAGTGGCAGAAACTGTGCTTGATGAACAGAAGATGTACCCTTCTGTAGCTGTGCTACAATCCCTCAGTATGACTGAAGGCAAGCAGAGAAGTGGCTCAGAATATAAACAGCTACTGGAGAAATACGGATTCACAGATGTACAAATTAAGATCACGGGGAACTTATTAGATGTAGTTCTCTGCTTCAAGAAGAGTCTGCCACTGTAGTGTGCCCAGAAGCAGTCTGGGATGCTGAATCTTCACCCCTTGCACAATATACCCTTCATCAACCAGCTCGTATTGGCAGCTGAGAATCATTTTGGCCCTTTATCTGAAGCGTAGATATTACAGGCCGTGGATTCAAGTTGGAGTGCAGTTTCTGGCAGAGTGAATTCTGTGCATTTTAAAAATTGGCTGGGGCAGGCTGAAACTCCTGAGTGTGAAATACCTTAATGTCCAGTTCTGCAGACTGTATTAAGCTTAGGCTTGGCATAGCTGTGTATAGCATGTCAAGTTAAAACTGCAAGCTACATTAATATCTTAGTTTTCTTGGTACTTAAAGAGAATTCTCCCTCTGCAGTGTACTCAGTGGTTGCTACTATTTTTTATGAGAAATAAATAATTTACCATCTACCTGAATTTTGGGGTGTTAGTCTTCTTTTTCACTGCTATGTGAGATTTTACTCAAAAGCATCTCATACATAGTCGTCTTAAGCACTTTTTCTACAAGCAAAAGTGAAAACAGAACAAATTCTTAAACATGTTCCTACAACAGCTGTAACATCACAGAGGAAGGAACCTCAGCAGTGTCTGGCCTCCAGCCACAGTATGTACCTGCACAGGCTCCAGCTGAGAGCTGTTCATATTGCTTACTGTCACTTCTGGGTTTTTTTGAATATGATTGAATGGTCATATATGCTTTCTGTCTCATTGCTTGAGAGGAGTTTTAGGATTTATGTATAAAACCTTGTATAAAAATTAAAATAACTTTTTTCATGCTTCAGTCCTTAATTTGAGAAGTGCATGCTGTATCCAGTCCCTTCAAGTAATTTGTCACTAATGTCACCTCTCCTAATCTTTATTTCTATCCCAATACTTCATTGATATTTATTTTTTCTTTTTAAAGTGTAGTGGAAGTTTCTCTGGAAATCAAAGTTACATTTCCAAGCTAGCTTTCTTCCCTCTTGGTTGTGAATTTCTTGCCTGTCACTTGTACAGCAGTAGTCCCAATAAACCAGTGTGCAAGAGGCCATACCCATACTGAATCACCAATCTCAGCAAATGAGAGAGGGTTAATGAGGAAAGTTGAGTTGCATCTGCCTGGATGTTACTTAATCAGGAGTTACTTTGCTCCTTGACCAATGGGTAAAGTGCCATAGTGACTCAACTCACTCAAGGAAATTCAAGGAGAAACAGGCTTCCTGCAGAGCATTTCACGTGAACAAATTCAGGGAAATGTGAGATTTTACCATACTGAGGTTTTTCATTCTTATCAGGTTTCTCTGAATTTTTCTATGAATGGAATTTTGACTGATCTCATCTGTAAAGATATTTAAAATAAGGCCAAATATTCAACATATGAATAAATTTAAAATGTTTCTTTTCCACGTTGACATGAAGCTTGTTCTTAGCTTAACAGGTTTGTATGTTGAGAGAGACTCATTCTGGTAATCAGATGTGTCTTGTCTTATAGTTATTTATGAAGTTCAAAATGCTGTTCTTTAAGCTGCTCTAAGCTCAAATCCTAAAACTGGCACACCTGTAACTGTCACAGACTTTAAAACTGTGCCCCTAAGTACTATGTCTCTGACTGTAAAATTTGAATAGAATGGGTTTGGCTACCACCCAGCCTTCATCTACTCTGTGATTAAGGCACACTAAGCATTAGTACCTTGGGCATGGTGTCTGTGGTTACGTACCACAGCTTTGCACTCTCAGCGTAATTAAGTGTTGGAGCAGGCAGCCCAGGGAGGTTGTGGAATGTCAGTCCTTGGAGGCTTCTGTGTGTGAAGCCAGCCCTGAGGAAGCTGAGCTGATTGCAGAGCTGCCCTGCTCTGAGCAGGACCCTGCACTGGAGATCTCCTATTGCAGGCTCACCATTCTGCAATCCCTTGATGCAGCCTGGTCACCTGAGGATTTACAAGGTGCAAAATGAGTTTTTCAGTTTCTCTTTTTGCTGACTGGCAGGAGTGGATTTAATAATCTAACACTGAGAAGATTTTTAAACAACATGCATAACAAGAAAACTTTCCAGACATGAGGAGTGGGAGGGGTTAAGTTTTAAAACTTTTTGACAATTGTTGAATGTCTTAGCTGTACAAGTTGCAGTGGCTCTGAGGAGATTGTCTTAAAGGTCAGAAAAGTATGAATATTATGCTGCACTTAATAATAAAATCACTATGGACTGCTGCTATTTTGGTCTGAGTTGGTAAAGCCAAAAGGCAAGTATGTATAGCAATGCTTTTGTCACTAGCCCTCTCTTGTGTTCCCTTTCCCCTCACAGGTCTGAGTATGGAGAAGATAAATCTGTAAATCAGATCATTTAAGTTCTGCTTTCATCCTTAGGTCAGTCCCATCACAAAGAATTCGGGTCCTACAGAAATAACATACAGAATGTATTGAACAGAAACATTGACTTCTCTGCTTCTGTAATGCTTGCCATCCACTCTTCTCTGCTTGGTATCATTTCAATATGAATGTGAAGCTGCAGTATATCCCAAAGCAATACAACTCTATTCCTGTCTTACTGTCTTCTATAGTCCTCATGCCAAGTCTGCAGAAGTCATCCCCTTTTCCCCTGAAAACAGAGACGTGACTTGACTCGTGAGTGTTTGATCACTCCATACTGTGAAAGGGAGTTTCCTGGGGTTTGTGAGAGGAGTGGATTACTCATTTAATAGTGGATTGGTAATTTAATAGCAGAGCAAATCCATAAATGATAAAGGAAATCACCCAAGGTCTTGTAGTTTGCACCCCTCTATATGATAGCAGAAATTTGCTTTCCTGATAATGGATTAGAATTGTTGCATGCATTTGTTTTTAAATTAGGCTGTGCACTTTTGCTGGCTGAAATGGTGTTGGATGATGAAAAGAAGAACAGGAGCACAGCTCTGCTGCAGTCTTTGAACATGCTTGTTCAGACAGAGGGAAAGGAGAGAAGTGGCTGTGAATATCAAGCCTTGCTGCAACAACATGGATTCACAAATGTCAGAATCAGAATAACAGGAAATTTGTTAGATGTCATTCTCTGTGTTAAGACCTAGAAAAAAATGTAGTAGTCTGGATGTCTTATACTTGTGTTTGATGTTTTGAAATTATGAAAATACATTCTCAACTTCCCATCAATATTATAAACAAGAAATGTAACAAGAAATGTCAGTTTTGCGGTGTTACTTTTAAAAAGGAGGAAAGACTGATTACATTTATTTACTTCAGTAGAACGATTCCAGGAGATTCTGTGGCTGCACAACACCTGTAGGACACAAATGGTGTCATCAGCCCAATGGCAGTATTCACACTGCTGAGAAATCACTGTTTCTTCATACTTGGTGAAATTAGAATAGTAGAGGTTTTAGACCAGCACACATTGTTTTGCCCCTGTTCCAGGAGGTTAATGTTGGTATAATTTTAATGCTCCATCAACATCCATTTTAACAGAATTTTGTGTTACACCCTCTACTGTAAATAAATACTCTCTAATCAAGTCGGGAATCTGCTACTGCAATGGTGTAAGATTGGAAACAAGAACTGGAGCAGCAACTTCCTGAGAGAGTGAAGACAGACTGCTCTGGTTTGAGAGAGGCATCCAAAAAAAAGCAGTTACATAAAAGCACAAGTTTTCTCTACGATTATGTCGCAGGTTTTGGCATTAGCTAAATCATCAGTGCACCCACTACAATTATTTACTCATTTCCTGCTGTGAGATAGGATTAGGAGGAAGGCAAAACAGTCCCAAACTTTAAAAGGTACAAAGAAAAACTTTATTATCAGAAACTATAAGAAAAAGAATAAAGCTCAGAATAAAACTTCTCCTCCCCCCCACAACTTCTTTTCTTTCCCATTGACAATGTACAGAACAAGCCAGTCAGTTTACCACCACAGACTGTAATTTAAGATCAAATGTGAGGGCACTGAGTTTGTTTCAAGAATATCCTCCTACACCTTCTTAGCCCTACTTGTGACTTCTTACAAAAGGGGATAGCAGAATATGAGATAAGGAGCTAAAAAAAGGTGCAGAAACAGAAGAAAAAGCATGGTGATAGAGAGAAAAGGATTTCCCCCAGTCATATGCAGGTGAGCTCCCAAGCTGAATAGAAGACGACATCTACGGACTGAACAGTTTCCTGTTACAAGTTATGTGCATTTTACTTTCATTTTTCACACTGATATACTCAAGAATCTTAGAATCTAAAGTTCTTTTCAAATCAATAGAAAATTGTATGGTGAAAAAAAACCTCAGTCTTGCAGACAAGGTATTGTGCTAAGAGAGTTATTAACATCCAGTTATGAGTTTTTTTAAAAGGAAAAGAATACCACCCTGAGTATGGTATGTTCCACTTGTACCACAGCATTTCATAAATTATGTTCAAAATATGGTCTTGTAACCCTTATGTGCATTACCTTCTGTGAGCACATGAGTCATTTCAGTCTATCTGTACTATGATTTAGAAGAGCACACAGTTTATTTTTGATCTTCTGGTGTGCAAAAAAAAAGTATTGTGACATATCTTGTACTAGAGGAGAGACAGGCTATGCCTGGCACATTTTCTTCTCACAACATGCCCTCTTGAGAGACATGCTCTCATTTTGAAATCCTTCGAAGGACTTACATGTGTAAGCAGTGGTTTCTGGCACCTCAGCTACTGTAACTTTGTGGTTCAGCAGTCAACTGTTTTGGAAAAACAAAAGGTTGGGCCTTATTTACTTTGGTTGGAAACATCCACTAAAAGTGAAAGCTGGTGATGTGAACTAATGCCCTCCAGCTACAACAATTTCAATATTTTTAGAAAGAACAGGTATAATTTCAGACAGAAGTTTGACAGGTTCAAAATATCAATTTCAGTATACAGTAAAATTAGCAAAGTTACTGATGGAAACCAGGCCTGTCTTGGTAGGGCCAGAGTGCTTGCTCTGACAGCCTGCAGAGGAGGTTTTCTCAGCATCTAACTTGGGAGTGCCCATACAAGAAGCTGGAACCACCCCATCCTACTGTCCCTCTGTTGTCCCACTGCAGCTAAGTCCTTTGGTATTCATTGTCTTGGATCAGCTCAGTGACATACAGAAAAGCCCCATGATGTAACCCTTGGCACTGGCAGTGCTAAGGAGGAGGTGAGAGCAGAACTTGGGAACAAGGATATGCCATGGATCAGCATTACCCAGAGGGTGGTGGGCATGGAGCAAAACTGACTGGTGCCTGGAGAGTGCCTGAAATCTGCTCCCCTCCACCTGAGAGCTGCTGCTGCCCCGCAGGGACCCCGTACAGAAAGCTGTGTCTCCCTCCTAGACTGGCTTCCAGCAGTTGCCACAGAAGGAGCCTCCCAGTTCACTTCCTTGTGCTGCTCATTGTTTGCTGCCTGGGCCCACAGATCCACACACCAAAGCCAGTGCTCCAGCAGCTCACACTCAGCTTCATAGAGTCTGAATCACAAAATCAGTTATGTAGAAGAAACTCAGATCATCAAGTACAACCTGTGACCCAAGAGCATGCCAGCAGATCATGGCACCAAGTGCCACATCCACTCTTTCCTGAGACACACCAAGGGATGTTGACTCCACCACTTCCCTGGACAGACACTCCATTCCAATGCCTCACCACCCCTCCTAATGTTGAACCTAGCTCTCCCCACAACTTAAAACTGTGTCTTGTCCTGTCGCTGTTTGCCTGGGAGAAGAGGCTGATCCTCACCTGGCTACAGCCTCCTTCCAGGTGGTTCTAGAGAGTGACAAGGTCACCTCTGAGCCTCCTTTTCTCCAGGCTTAACAACCCCAGCTCGCTCAGCTGTTCCACACAGGACCTGTGCTCCAGATCCTTCACCAACTTCATTCCACTTATCTGGATCCACTCCAACACCTCAATGTCCTTCCTGGATTAAAGGGCCCAGAACTCGAGGAGTGGCCTCACCGGTGCTGAGTGCAGGAGCAGGATTACTGTCCTGGTCCTGATCCAAAGCCAGGATGCCACTGACTTTCGGGGCCACCTGGGCACACGCTGCCTCATTTTCCGATGCTGTCACCAGCACCCCCTGTCCCTTTTACGCGAGGCAGTTTTCCAGCCATTCTGCCACCAGCCCCTAGCGCTGCATGGGGCTGTTGTGACACAAGCGCATTTGGCATTCGGTCACGTTGAACCTCATACATCTACGGCCCATCGATCCAGCCCGTCCAGATCCCTCTGCAGAGCCTGCGTGCCGGGCGGTGCGGGCACCCGCCGGGCTGTGCAGGCTGGAGCGGGCGCTACTGGCAGCGGCAGAAAGCGGAGAGCGCTTGGGAATGTGACTGTAGTAGCGACAATTGTGAGCAGCGGGCTGCCCCCAGGCTGGCCGGCGGGTGCCGGGCCGGGGCGGCGGCAGACCCGGGCCGCCCCGGGTGACGCGGCGCTGCGACACTGGCGCCGCAGCGGGGCGGGCTGCGAGGGNGGGCGGGGCCATCGCTCTGTAAGCCCCGCCCCCTTAGCGGACTGGCCAATGGAGCCGCGGGGGGCGCGGCCGGCGCAGCCCGGCATTAAGCCCATGCGCGGGGGCGCTCCCGCCCTTTCGGCTTGAGCGGCAGCAGCGTTTCCCTCCCGGCGGCTCCGGCGCGGCGCGAACATGGCGGACCAGGCCATCTCCTTCCTCAAGGACTTTCTGGCGGGCGGCGTCGCCGCTGCCATCAGCAAGACCGCGGTGGCCCCCATCGAGCGGGTCAAGCTCTTGCTTCAGGTCAGCAGCGCGGGCGAGAACGGGTAGCGCGGGTGGTGCCCGTCTGTACCCCCGCGGGCGCCGGGCCGTGCGAGGACAGCGGGATGGACGGACGGGGGGCGGGGGCCGCGGCCAGCGCGGGACAAAGGGCGCGAGCGAGCCGGCGGCGGCGGGCGGGAAGGTCACGTGGGCGGCGGCGGGTAAGCCGAAGCCGGTTCCGCCGTGCGGGGCGGGGAGGGGAGAGAGGGCCGGGCCGAGGGGGGCGGCCGCCGCTGGTGTCACTTCCTGCCACCCCCGCTCCCGGCGCCGAGGGCACGGCAGGGAGGGGAGGGCGGCTGCTCTCCGCCGCCATCTTGGCGACCTTCACGTGGTGCGCGCGCGGGCCGCGATTGGGCCGCGGGCGGGGCGGGGTCGGGCCGCGGCCGGCGCGCGGGGCCCGGCGTGACCCGGTGGCGCCCCAAGGTGACTCGAGTGACCTTCGCCGCTCCGGCCGCGGGGCCCGCGGCTCCTCCCTCGCACCCTGGCCCTGGCCCTCCGGCTGCCCGCTCTGTCGGCCTGACGCGGCTTTCGCAGGCGACTCCCGTCCCTGTTAGTAAAGGCTCTCGCCTTTTTGTAGGCCCCATGTATTATATATGGGCTTGTACCTGACAGAATCAGTTAGGTTGATAATGACCTCAGCATGAAGTCCAACCTAATACTGCCATTTAAACTGGACTGTGGCACTAAGTGCCACGTCCAGTCTTGAACATATCCAGAGACGGCAGCTTCACCACCTTCCTTGGCAATCTATTCCAACGTTTAATCACTTTTTGTCTGAAAAAATTCGTCCCCTAATTCCCTCTAAACCTTCTTTGGCACAGCTTGAGGCTGTGTTCTTTTGCCCTGGCAGAAGAGGCTAGCCTCCACTTTACTAATTTTCCCTTTAGATATTTATAGAGAAATTGCTCACAGCTGCCTGTTCTTGTTTTGGCAAGTCCTGATTTCTGAGGAAGCTTGAAAGCAGTTTTAGGCCTTTTCTTAATAATACCAGTAGTGGCCACTCAGGATTAACAACTTTGTTTTATAGTAGATGCAGGTTTAAGCCCTCCTGCAGCATAAACCTGTGATCAATATTTGTATTTTTATTTGCAGGTGCAACATGCGAGTAAACAGATTGCTGCTGATAAGCAGTACAAGGGTATCATCGATTGCGTAGTGCGTATTCCAAAGGAACAAGGAGTGCTGTCTTTCTGGAGAGGAAACCTGGCAAATGTCATCAGATACTTCCCAACTCAAGCTCTTAATTTTGCCTTCAAGGATAAGTATAAGCAGGTGTTTTTGGGAGGTGTAGACAAGCACACTCAGTTCTGGAGGTATTTTGCTGGTAACCTGGCATCTGGTGGTGCAGCTGGAGCCACTTCCCTCTGCTTTGTCTACCCCTTGGATTTTGCAAGAACCCGTTTGGCTGCTGATGTTGGAAAAGCTGGCGCAGACAGAGAATTCTCTGGTCTTGGGGACTGTCTAGTCAAAATCACCAAGTCTGATGGTGTGCGTGGCTTGTACCAAGGGTTCAATGTCTCTGTCCAAGGCATCATCATCTATAGAGCTGCCTACTTTGGGATCTATGATACAGCAAAAGGTAATATTTCAGAGGGGATCTGAAAAGCCTGTGTTTAGAGCTGTACTGTCTGGTTTTGGATAGGTGAAGGTGGATATCAGTGCCACATCTGTGACACTGCTGTATACAAGGGGAAACTTGTGTGTGAGTTGATGGCAGCAGCCTACTTGCAAGTACTCGTTTTGTACTTGAGACAGTTGCTCTTAAGGCCAGGAGAGTATAATTTCTTTTTTGTTCAGTGCATGCTGAACACTGGTCCAGTTCACACTTTGACCAGTCCAAGTGTGTTTAGCAGAAGGGGATTGAGCAGTGCTTTTGCAACGTAATTTTTAAGCTTGACATTTGGACAAATAAGCCATTTATGCTAGTTTGTAGTGTAATGTTATTCACCGGTACAGTGACTTAATTTAGTGGGGTTTTTTTTACTGAAAGCTTAATGAATAGTAAAGTCTTCTCATGCCAGTCTTAAAAGAATGCTTGTGCTTAAATGATAACGTGTTTTGATTAATGAGAAGAAGGTTTTCTAGATATGAATTCAGTATGTTGAAAGTTTGTGAAGTGTCTTGCTGGAATTTTATTTAGAGGAAGGTCTACAATGTTTCATACTAGTTCATCTAATAAAATAGCTGTCGTGCAGTGAGTGAACCAGAGGAGGATTTGCAAGGTAAAGAGCTAATTGCCTTTTTTTCATTGCAGGCATGCTCCCAGATCCCAGGAATACTCACATTGTTATCAGTTGGATGATTGCCCAGACTGTGACTGCTGTGGCTGGCGTGGTTTCCTATCCTTTTGATACGGTGCGGCGTAGAATGATGATGCAGTCAGGACGCAAAGGAGGTAGGCTGTAAATCCACAGAGCTGTTAATGCTGTTAAAACGGCATTAACAAGATGGAGGTTTTTTTTTTTACTGATAGCCATCATCAGAGTTACAGTTCGTTGTTCCCTAAATCTGGTTTATTACATTGTACTCAAATGAGGAAATGCAAGGATTTATGCTGAGGACTTCTCAATATGGAACATGATATTAAAAAAAATGGACCACCTGTTTGTCTTGTCAGGTTAAGCAAAGGTATTATAAAGAAGGCATAATACCTCTAGTAAGTGTTGTGTTACAGTCTTAAATTGTGGTTTGGGACATCATCAAAGCAGTTAAGTGAGATAGGCCAGTTGTTAAAATTATTAGGGATAAAATAGGAATTAAGAATAACTCTTTGCTTTTTTTTCCCTGCAGCTGATATCATGTACTCTGGAACAATTGACTGCTGGCGGAAGATTGCAAGGGATGAAGGAGGAAAGGCTTTCTTCAAGGGTGCATGGTCTAATGTCCTCAGAGGCATGGGGGGTGCTTTCGTGCTTGTGCTGTACGATGAATTCAAGAAAGTAATTTAAACAGCCTAAATAGAATTGGAAATCAAGTTGAGCAGATCATGTAGAATAACTACCATTATGGACCATTGACCTTCAAGAAATTCCTGTGAGTCTTATTTATCGGAGCCAGATGATACTTCTAGATGGGGCTAGAAACTGACATAGAGGACTGATCCACTTCTCTCATGAAGACACTGAATCTGGCAGTTCAGTGTGGCAATTTTTCTTTACAGCAGTAAGGAATTAGTGGTGTTGGTTCTGGGTCCAAAGTTGTTGGGTCCAAAGTTGTTAGGTCCAATTTAGGCAAGGAAACATCATTTGCCTATGGATCAGTCTCCAGTTTCAAGTCCTATCTTCTAGGACCATAAAATTGTATTTGAAAGCATTTGCTAACAAATCATGTTCTTTTCCACTTGTACTGAAGCACTATGTACCATTTTGCACAGCTGAACATCTAGCAATTTTGTTCTTAAATTGGGGCATTCTGCTGTAAAACAATAAACATACTTACTCGGTCTGTGTTGAAATTATTACATAAAAGCTTTGGGAAAGCCTCTTGTATTTGAAAACTTGTTTCAGATAATGGGTCCTCTGATACCCTTACACTGCATTCTGTAACAAAATAAGCTTTTTAAAAAAATAATTAAATGTGAGATCTTTAGAGAGGAAGGGTGGGGAAGCATGGGTTGTACTAATAGAAACCACTCCCATTCTTTGTGCCTGATAGCGTGCTGGCTGCTGCAAAAGTGGCTTTTTGCATGATTCTTAGAAATTGATTTAACACTTCTGTGATTTAAAATGGGGGGGGGAGGTGTTCAGTTGTCGTGCTAAGAAAACCCAAAGTACCAAGAACTGTCAAAAAACAATGCTCTTGTCCTTCATAAAACAGCCTAAAATAAATATTTTTTTTGTTAAATCAGTGTGGAAAGCATCATGGCATTCATGCAAAAACCCAGGAACCCAGTAAATGCCTTCAGCTTCTGAATGACCTATGTATTGTATTGTTGCTGCTAGTTAGAAATGTTGGTTTTGCCATCCAGGATACTGTTTGGCCTCATCTGTAGCAGTGGTCAGTAGCTATCTGAAATGAGTTGCAGTCTAATAGGTGAAGTTGAAGGGCTGTGGGGGAAGGAATGTGTGTGCTTCTATGTAGCTGTAAAATAATAGAGCAAAGTAGGTCAGCCTTCAGTATTAACTGGTTGATGTTTAGGGATGGTCAGGAGACCAGATTGAGTAATTTCTCATAACTACTCTTTAAAATAATGTAATACCTATGTGCCGTTCTTCATATGTATATAATATTTTGTACTTTGTAATCTGCAAAGACATGGCAGAGGGACCAGTAGAGGGAAACAAGGTGTTAATCTTCATGTTTTAAGAACTCCCAATATCTTGAGAAAGGAAAAATGTGTCATTGTGTGACTCAGTGAAGGCTGACTGAGCTGTCTTGAGTTGTTCTGTGCCTTCTGAGATTGCTGTTCAAGATGAAGTATTTAAATTAGCTGCTTGGCTTTGGCTGGTTATTACCTTCCTCTGGAGTGTACTTTCCTTCCTTTCACTGTTGCACAAGCGCTGCTTTCAACATCTGTATGTGACTGTAAGGACATTACCCAGCTACTTTGTACACAGGCTAATGGCAAACTTTAAATACCTACTGCAAGTGGTTCTTACATCCTGTGTGGCAGTGGCAGCTCCCTGTAGTATAGGCAGGTCCTTTGGTGTAAACCCTGCCAAACAATTTGCTGGGAAGCAAATTTTGCTTGTATAAACACATTAATCAGGTTTCTGTATCAGTGCCTTGCAAGGGTAGAGATTATGATGGGATACCTCCCTGTGAGTGTATGGCTCAAGCTTTGAGAAAGAAACCAAACCTGGTAGTTAATTCAGCAGCCCCTGACAGGGACAGGACTTTTACACCCAATCTCCCCTTCAGGACAAGGTTTAACTAATAGAAATAGGAAAAGAAAGAAATGCAAGTGTAGGTATTTAAGTGGAACTGCAATTTCACTATGCTGTACATTCAATATGAACTAATTTGTGATGTTCAGGGTTGGTTTTTTTTTTTTTTAATTATACAGCTTCCCTTAGTCATCCAGCAGCAATTTCCAATGTGTGATGCAGTTTAGGGATGTAAGAGGCAAACAATAAATGAGACTTTTAAAAAAAACCCTCATTTGTTCTGTTTTATTGAAACACTGAAATTCCTGCATTTTGAAAAGTATGAACAGGAAAATATTCAGCATTTGTAAGAGAAAATATGGCATCTAAAACCTATATTATTTTTAAAAGGCATTGGAAATAGCATTTGCACCTTTTGAAGGGAGAAACTAAAATACATTTGTGAGGAAATTTTACATTTAAGATCTAGCTCTTAAATATTAAATTTTATTTTGTTTCTCACAACTGTTAGATTTTTTTTAAAAGGCTTTAGATGCTATTTGTGTGAATTAAGTACATACCAAAACTGCACAGGATCACAGTGTTGCACAGGTCTATTTGCAGTAGCAGTACTGAGCTTATGAAATGGCTGATTGACAGACCAATATTAATAGTTAGGATTTACAATTAGGATTTTATTTTCTGTTTTTGTCTTGCATAAACTTAATTGCATATATTGGGATAGTTTAGTGTTACTGGTTGGATGATCAAAGAGCAAATTTTAACACATTTTCAATAGCAGGTTTGTGGGCATATAAAAATTACAGTAAAATAACTGGGTATATAAAAATTACAGTAAAATTACTGTAACAAGAAGCCTGTCAGCCTACAGGAGATCATTATAATTACAGGAACAAAGCTTCATATAAATGACAAGAAGTAGCAGCTTTATTCGGGATAAGAGGGCTCGTCTTACATTGTGAAGAACCTCTTACCAAGGTTTAAGCACATCTTCAAAATAGGTGCTTGAAGAAAAGCTTAGTTGCCAGACATTGTGGATTTGAACAAGGGGAAAAGAACAAATTTTACTGATTTTTCTCCTTTTTTTATCTGCTCCATTTTAAGTGGATTTTAAGGAGACAATTTTATAGGTGATTATATTCTGTTATAGGATGGTTTGATGTACTTGTCATCACGATCCATAATTTTCTGTCATGCTGGGGAATCAGGTGTGTTTTTGGAAAGTTGGATCATTCTTCAATTGTAGTTATTTCCTCAGCATGATGTTTTGTTGGTAGATGTACATATTCTGTCTAAAGAGAAAGAAAATTCTGTACCATACAGTAAGCTGCAAGTTGTTGTTGGTATCATTCTGAACATTAGTTTCAGCAGTACCAAAGACATCCCATATTGGTCCTTTAATACTTAATAAATAATTGCAAGGCAGGAAAAACCATTTTTAAGGACATTAAGGAAAGTTTCAATATGTCTGATCAGTACCAGCTGTCAGCAGGAGGAAGAACAGAAGCTGATTAGATACTGGAACAACCTAAGCTGAGAAAATAAAAAGAATTTATTCAGTCAGTATTGCCTGAATTTTTCATATGTAGGCATGGACTAGACATGTAGATAACATATTTTGGTTACTATCACACATTTTTACATCGGCTAGCCTGGAGTTCTAGGAGAGTGCATGCTGCTAGGTAAGATCATAGTACTCATAGAGCACTTGGGGTTTAAAATTTTCAAGAAAGGTAAATAATTAAAAAAAAATAAAGGAGGGAGAGTATTGGTGGGGGAAAAAGGTTAAAAAAGTGAGCTTGCAGGGTGTGTTGCAGAACATCCAGCCAGGGTCTCCTGGGGACTAAGAAGGCTGAAGAATGGGTAAAACACTGCAGGGCTTTGTGGTCATTGTGTTTTGAGCTGCTTTACTGTTGTCCAACAAAAAATCCACAGAGTGTGTCTTGGAATACATTTAACTCCAGGCAAGGGGCGATAAAACTCAGTATTGGTGAAGAAAGAATATGGGGAGAGAATGAAAGTCATTGATCTGTAGTAAGAGGAATAAAATAAAACAGATTAGAGGAGTGCAAGTTGTCTGATGCACTGAATGATTTGGTTGGTAGGATCTTAAATAAAATTGGCAGTTCTTTAACATGGGTGTTTTAAGAATGCAGTGCAGAAAGTTAGGTTTTTTTAATCATGGGCTTTTCCAGCAATCTAGGGAAAAGTATTGTGTAATAGGAGAAAAGAACAAGAAAATGTGAAAGGTCCCTGAATAAATTAAATGGAGGCAAAATGAGGAGATGCAAGCTTTAAAAAGGTGTGATTAGCAAAGGCTATTGCAAGTTTCAAACAGCTCAAAAATCCATTAGCACTAAATGTCAGGGGGAGGGTTTGGTATTCAGCTTTTGAAAATGTACTGTTTGTACTTTGTTATTGTTTTAATAATTTTGAAGAATTACAACATTCAATCAGTGTTAAAAGTACTGAGTTTGGAGAGAAGAGGTAAAATAAAATTAGGTTTTAAGAGTAGATCAAACTGTTCAAACATGTCAGAATCGTGAGAATTATCTTCACAGTGCTGGTTGGCAAGTGTGAGACAACAACATGAGGGCTTCACTTAACTGTGGCAACTACATTGCCAGAGTTTACAGACCTCATCCACAAAGGCCTCTGGGTTGCAGTGGGGTGTGATTAGAGTGTGTTTGGTAGTACTTGCACAGCAATTTGGAAGCCACTCAAGTTTAGGAAAAGCAAGCAATCAGTAATCAATTTTCCAAAAACTGCCGGTTATTTTCCCAGAAATTATTATTTAATGTGATGGACTGTGGACTGCTGCTGCTCTGTAGCCTTAGCTCTGGCAGCCTGGTAGGCAGTGACATAGCAGGTATTTATGACTTAAAGGTGTATGAGGAAACCTATCTAAGTCACATCCTCCCTGCTCTCTATGAAAGCCAAAGGTGTTAGGGCCAAAGACAAATTAATCAGGGCAAGAAGCTCTGAAGTGTAATTTTGTTATATAATTACCTAAACTAGAGAGTTTCAGTAGTCAGAGATTTGGGAATTCTTTGTAAATGATTGAAGGAAAATTCATGTGTCACTTTTGGAATCCTCATTGGAATGCATGGTATTGCCCACTGAATTTTAGGCAATTAATGACTAACTTGATTTACTGAATTCAAGTATGATCTTTGCTTTAGCCAGCTGAGAGAAAGCATCCCCTCACTGTGGAGTCACCATAACAAGCCACTGTTCAAATAGATGGATTTGAGAGGCATGAATGGTTTGAGGCCTGGTTGTTGTGATGTGTGCAGAAAGACAGAAGAGTTACTTGCTGTTGACATTGTGCAGGTGTGTAAGATAGTGTAAACAGGAAAGGAATAAGGGTAAAAAGTAATGGATTTAAAGTGCATTAAACCAAGCTATTAAAAAGGCATTTTTAAAGTAAGGCTAAATAAACATGCAGAATAGGCGGCACAGGGATGCTACAGTATATTTATACAATTTGCACAAAACACTGAAATTGCTAATCCTGTGTTGAAGCAAGAGGAAGGTTAGTTTAACTGTTAAGTCTTTCCAGCCCTGTTGATTTGCACTGTGTGACTGGATTTTTACATGGATATAGGTCAGGCTTATGAAATATATATTCACATTATACTATGAATGTTGATGTTTGAAAATGCTAATGGGAAATGCATCCTCATTTAGGTTCTTTTTAAAGTATGAACAGCAACCTTCAAAAAAGCTGGTACATGCAGAAATTATGGGTCTCAGTAAAAGTGAAAACTCTGGTCTTAAAATATGTCTACAAATACCTCCAGGACAATCTTTTGTTTCAGTGTTGGCATAGGGCATTTCAGGTTTCAAAGCAGCATAGCTTGCATGACAGAAACTAGTTTCTGACCAAATGTTAACGCTTATTTTTATAAGTCAGTTCTAGTTTTTGGCCTGTTGTGGTTTGTAGTTAACAAATTTGACTGAATTGAGAAGAAATCATACCTGGATATCTTCATCAGTTAATGCATTGAATTTGTCTCTTGGTTGTGGTATGGCAGGAAATATGTTCTTGAAACTGCAGTACCTTTGGGTAGAAAATGGGATTATGGAGAAATTGAAAATACTGCTAATATACCTTAAACAAACATTTTGTGTTGTAACTTAAGGACTTTTTTTACTTTCAAGATTTAATATCTATTGCTCTACAAATTAAATGAGAAATATTTTCAGTGGAGTAACTGGTGGGTAACTATTATTACACTTAGCATTTGGGTTATTAGAATTAAATCTGTGATTAGGATCACAGTAAATATGTTATTAATAAATTACTTTGAATAAATCACATGACATAATTTTCACCACTGAGAAGTTTTATCAAAATAACAATGCATTAATTTGGATTTCCTCTTGTCTGTTCTGTATACAGCCAACGGCTTCAAAGCAACCTGGATGTTAAATGCTTAAAAGTAAGAACAAGGAAGCTTTTGTAGGGTCTGGTAGAATCAATCACTACTGGGTAACTTCAACATCACTTAGTGATTTTGCTTGTCAAAGGGCCATTCACAGCAATTGCTGTGGTAATTCTTCATGACATTGATAATCAAATTATTTAATTTTGCCAGTTGGAAAGTAGGAACTTGAAGGAAGGTGTTTCATATAGATAATACTGTCAGTAGTGTCTACAGAAAAAAAAGGTTGATTTACCTTTTGAAAAGACAATACAGGAGAACTGTAATTGAGATTGTTCCAAGTGCAATCAGAAATAAAATCACAAAAATAAAGTAATCTTTCCCTTGACCTGAAACAACCGAGAGAAATACTTTAGCATGGTCAAAAACTACCTTTGTGCCTATATGATGAAATAAATATGAATTTCACTACATTTTTTTTAATAGCCTAAAGGACTTCAACTTGACTTCCTTATACAATTTTGTCCAAAAATGCAGACGGACTTGATAGATTTTAAACCTTTTTAAATATTTAAAATTTCAAAAACTAAAATATAGATAAATGTTTTTAAAATTCTGGAAAAAGAGAAGAAGAAACAGAGCAATTAATAGAGAAAATTAGTGGAAAAGGTGAAAAGAAATATGCAAAAGGAAAGGAATGATATTCATGGTAAAAACTTTAGAGAATTGAGAGGCAGCCTCATCACAGCAGACCAAAGACAAGAGTGGGTTGTCTCAGTCTTTCTGTAGCCCTGGCATCTGAGTAACTGCTGCCTTCACAATCAAAGCTAATCAAAGGCTGTGCTGCCAGAGTATTGGAGCTACCCCTCCATGTTAGTAAAGTCCAGTTCCTTCCATGTATTTGAGTAAAAATTAAGAATTTATTCATTTCTGTGACTATAAGAAAGAAAGGGAAGCAAACACGGTAATACTGAAAAAAAAATCATAGTCTTACCAAACTCAATGGGTTTACTCCATTCCCCCCAATTTGAGGTCACAAGACAGTTTTTACCACGTGCTCTGATTTTCAGGATGTATCTTTTTTTCTCGTTGTAATTTTGGAATTCGTATCTGTCATTACTCACCTAAAAGGAAAGTGATCAGACTCTGCATTTCACCTCATAGGCAAATATTAACAAAGTTGGTGGGTAAATTTCCTGATACAGTTTCCATAAAAAAATATTTGTATGATTTTTTTTTTTTTAGGTATTTACTACCTTGCCAGCAAAACTCTCTGATTTTTGAAGGTTAAATTTTTTTTTAAGTTCATTTTGTCTTTGATTTCTTTTATTATGCTTTATGGACAACTTTTGTGTGTGTATGTGTGTGTGTCCTTGTTTGCAGACAAGGAAGAAAAATCTGAAGAAATCTGAAAGACCCAAAGTAGAAATTGGAGAAGTACCCTGTAACCTCCCCTTACAACCTTCCTGGGGATTAAGCAGGCATGGATGTCATTGCTAAAAAGATTTACTGTTTTTGAGATAATGCCATAACAGATATGTAATATTTGTCCTCGTGGTGCTTTATACAAAGTCTGGAGTTTGTCAAACCCTTCCCAGGCTTAGAAGACCCCTAATTTGTTGTGAGAAGACTGACAGTATTTATTAAATTCCCCAGGTTTTGAAGATAGTTGTACTCCTTTTGCCTAGTTGTCCTGAGTGGTATTATTTCCATGAGAAAGTGTGTTTCAGATTTTTAGTAAGCAAAATGTCACATCTGTCAGGAACAAAATATATTTGTGCAATAGATGGAATGTATGAAGTTTTGTGAAATGCTTGGAAAATTTTGCCTATCCCATCCAAAAGGGATCTATTATGCTTAAAGATATTACAGGAACATATTTCTCTGAATTCTCATTGCTACAAAACCTGTGGGTCTAGAAGTAAGTGTATTTTCTGTAATGGTATTTATATGCTTAAGTAGGCAAACACACAAATTTGTATGTGAAAGAATACTCACAATGGGAAGGCTTTTATCTTTGGGCTTATCCTGCAAAACAAAGACAAGTCTTCATTTTTATTATTTTCTTAGCAATCAAATATTTCTCTATTTTGTTCTCATTTTCTTGCTTTTGAAGATAACAAGTTATTTTAAACAAGTTATTTTATATTTATTTTTATTGAAAAATCAATCAGATATTATTCTCCAGTAATGTCCAAGAATAAGAGCATTTTATTCAGAGCTTTGTCTTCTTACATTTCCTTTTACTTACACATCCTATGCAACAAAAATTTATTTATCTGGAGTCAAACATTGACCTGGATCAAAGAATCTGAAAATTTTGAAGGAAAGGAGAGGTTCAAAAATGAATGAACAAATTCAAGAGCAGAGATTTTTAGCAATGATCTCAGAAAGCACTGAAAAGCTGAGGCCCTGGAAACATCTATCACATGTAATGTCAGCATAACCAGCATTATGGAAAAGTCAGAAACTGGAAGAAAGAACTGGAAGGAAGGTCTCATTACCAAAAACACACCCACAGTGTGTCTTGCACTGAAAAGCAGACTAGCATTTCCTCACCACTCATTGTCAGCTGAGTGCTTTCAGCTTAGGGCATGATGGAAGTCATCCGCCTGTGCTGGGAATGAGCAGGGTGTAAACTTTAAGTTGCTTAAACTCTAGATGTGTAGTGCTGCTTTTGCTATCTTACCCCTGTTGGCCCCTCCTGAAAGGTGTGGTTTCTATCTGCCTTCTCCATGTCGGTGCTTCTGGCACCTTCAGCACCTCAAGGGCCATGAGGCACCTACAGCAGGGAGCCCTAATGTGTGCTGACCCTTAGGAGATATTTGTGCTCCTGGGCTGACACCTACATTAAGATTAATTTCCCATCCAAATGTAGAAATCTGCACTGAACCTCATTCTGACTGTGGTACAGGAAGCAAAATTAACATGTACTGCTTTCAAATACATGTTTTGACAATATTGCTATGTTGCGATCTGTATCTTTATGTAAAACTTTGTAAGTATTTTACACAAGATCTTACTGTCAATTTATACCAACCAGCTGGAAAGCTACATGTACTGCAATTGCTTCTTGTACCAATAGGTACCAAGGTAGATACTATTAATGCAAACAGCCTGCAAGATGTTGGTCTTGTTTTTAATAAACAAATGAGATTTAATGATATGTTGCTTTATTGCAGTTGTATATTTATGTTTAACCCTTAGCTGATCTTTCCTGTAGTGGTCTTGTGGCTGAGCAATTGCTACCATGGAAAGCTTCTGAGCTGCAAAAGTTCACGAGAGGTGGGATGTGAGACTAGCAAAACTATAGCAGAAGGACACCACAGCTTATGAGAGAAAAATTAACAAATAAGTCAGAAATTTACCCATTATAGATATGCATAGTATAGGTACAGTACCAAAGACAAACCAAGAAATTGTTTTTACCTTATTTTGTATGCTAATTTCATACTGAAAGCACCACCTTATTTCTTTCTCACGACTTGTACGGGGTGGATGCCACGTAATTATGCAACCTGCTGAATCTCTGGTACAATCAGCAGTGACATTTAATGGAGCAGTGAGTTTTTCTGGGGAAAAAATAGAATAATTAGTATAGACATGGTCAGTAAAACAGCTGCAACTCATGCCTTCAGAGCAAAATGCATGTGAGGGTAATGCAGCTGATGTACAAGTTTGTGCTGCTGGTGCTAACTAAAGTTATCTGGTAAATAGTAGTAAAATCCTTTATCAAAACTTGAGAATATATCACTGCAGTTTTTGGACATCTGAAGTCAATGAAGCTTGTGTAAAGAAAAGATAGGAAAGATTTTGTGTAATTCAGTAGTGTAATCAGCAGGGTGCCATTTTCTTCTACATCTGTTTTCCAAACACACATTGACAATGCAAGTTTCCACAGGAAAAAGGAAGGAAGTTTTTGGATGTGTGGTATTATTCATGATGCATTCAAGGCATGTGAATTGGAGTGCCTATAATATAGCTGGCTCCAGGTGACCTGATTTCTCTTGGATCTTGAACACCTAACTCACAGCAGTACCCATATATTTAACTAATGCAGTCCTACTTTGGAAGCTGAACCCTCATTCTGGTTTTAGGACTTGTAGCTCTTGTTGCTCTCAGAGAGGTGTGAGATTAAGAGATTAAGCCCTTAAGAAAGGTGGCATTGAAAACCTAACCATTGTATTTCATTACTTGGAATCTGTGACTATGTCCACACATCTTCTCTCAGCAGTTTTTTCAGGCTACTTCTGCCTTTGATTGGTTTAGGCAAGCTTTGGAGCTATATTCTGTCAGCTGTTGGAAGCAAAGTCTGCCCTGCAGTGCAGGGTCCTGCAACAGCTGCAGACTTTGTTTTAATTTGCTTTTCAGAGAAAAATTCCCCACTTTCTGATTTTATAGAACAGTAATAAAATAAAATGTTCAATTACTTACCAATTTTATACAGGTCAATGTACTCATCATAGAACTGCATCTGGGAGTCTTTGCTAGACCCATTCACCAGGAAGTAAGCTTTCTCGGTCCCTATGCTCACGTTTTGGAAGATACATCCCATGTTTCTGAAATTTTCATCTTTAATGTAAAGCTCACACTCCATCTGATTGTCCTCTCTGCGTACAGCAAAGTATTTCAGTTAAACATGGGCACTGTGATGTGTTGAATGAGAATTCAGAATTCCCTGGACCAAACAGACCTACTTACCTTGACTCCTGCCAGTAAAGAAAATACTGTGTGTCTGCTGGAGCATCCCTTCCTGCCTGCCAAGTGCAGTTCATGAGGAAGATGTTATAAATCACACAGGAGAAGTTTTCAATGGCTGACCCATTC
>PYHW01010271.1:5182765-5209604 GCA_013186435.1 Turdus rufiventris
TCACTCCACTTTAACTGCCTCTGAACTGTGAAACCTGTCAGTAAGTGAAGCATTCCACATGTAAAGGAAGGCACGTTGCCTTGTAATACCGTCCATGCTGCTACAGAGAGAAGTATTTCTCCTTTTGCAATTGACACCCAGCAATCGACTCTTGACGTGTTTACACAGAAGATTAAAAAACCTGAGACTTTTAAAATTAAGGTTGGACTTTTTCTTGCTCTCCAATCAAGCAGGCTCCTCCTTAGATCCTTCCATGTTCATGTGGGTGACAGTGACTTGTTCTTTTGCTTTTCTGGAGCACATTGAAATGGGAACTTCGTTTCTTTTGAAGGTCCCTCATGGCTGGGCTGTGCAGGCATGTTCAGTTCTCTTCTCTTTCAACCAGTTTTCTGCTTCTTTGTGATATGTCCCAAATTCAGTGAAAGCATGGAGGATTCCTTTGCTACTGACTCCAGCCCACTTCAGTGCCCTAATAAAGAGGACAACTTACGGAAGAACAAGGGAATCCTCTGGGGAAGCTGCACATTTGGAAGGCAGGGCCAGCTGGGAGGGAACACCAAACTTTTGTGTGCCCTGGTTTGTATTTTGAGGGTCACCACGAGTGTTTCTGCTGCCAAGTCTACAGGAAGAGAAGAGCAGCCCAGATACAGGCTCACATCTCTCCCCAGACATGAGAAAGCTGCTAATCCATCACCTCAGTCATTTCTGAAATATCCCAGTTACACACAGCTGCTGCAGCACTGGTGACTGGGGAATTTTAATGGAGAGCTCTGAGCTGAGGAGGAAGGGGAAAACGGGTCACAACAAACTCACCAACAGCCTGACAGAAAAGCATTCAAATAAATAAGTACTAACACCTTAATCGCTAACAGCCGGAAGAGTTATTTGAATCCACCCTTAATCCACTGTAATTTATTGGCATTTTGGAGCCTTAGGATAAAAGAGAATAATGCAATTATGGATACGTTTGTAGTAATACATTTCTTGCAGAATGATGGAGGCATTTATTACAGAACAAATAATTTTAACAGAAAGGGGGTTTTTTAAATAGAAAATATAGCAGTTATTACTATATAATTGTTTTCTAAGGCAATGTTCAGCTTTAAAAGATTGCAAATGGATAAAACTTAGCCTGACCATATACATTACCTCCAGGGAAAAAGCTGCATTGTTTTGAGATATTTGTGCTTGGCACTTCAATGTTGAAGAATACCCCTTTGTGCAGAGGCTTTTCTAGTATCTCTTGAAAGCTGCATTGTGGACTATCCACCTGGAAAGGGAACATGTCAATATTTTATTGCTCTGCTTTTCCTCTTCTGATGTTAGATGAGTCTGGCTATGGAAGTGCAACTCAGGAATATGATTCCATGTATATGTATGTTTTTGGCTCAAGAGCTATCTCTCTCCTTTAGCACTCAAGGGTGATATAGAATGGAACTGAGGAATCATAACTGCACAAAAAGCTTAGCAGCTCAGGAGTTGGATACTACACTAGTGTGCAGCTATTTTAGGAGACTGATAGTAACTCAGTGGGGTAAGAAGATGGCTGTTACATAGGGGAGCCACAAAGCAATTTAATCAAAGGATTAAGCAAAGTAAAAGTCCTCATCTGACCTGTCCAGGGCTAAAAAGTGTCTATCAATAAAGATGTGATGTAATTTGTACTATGTATTTCTAAGGCATCTGCTTTGCTAGGCTAAATAAGCCATCTCTATCTTTCTGTTTTTGTTTGGATAATGTGGGTTTATAACATAACCTGTGCTCCAGGCATGATCCAGTTTACTGAGAAACAAGTGAAGAACATAAGGTAACCAGTGTTTCTGGGATTTTTTTTTTAATTTTTTTTTCAGGGGGTTGGGGTCTCTTGCTCTGTCTCTTTAAAGTCTCTAGAAATCTCACTTAATCTCACAGCCCCTTTTTTCAACAGCTACATCCCTACTCATGATTCAGCACAGCTGCAGTTCAGGCTACTTTCTTTCTACTTTGATGTCAGAATTTCAATTCTTTAGTATGCATTGGGAGCTCATCTCACAGTAAATGGGCCCTGGCATTGCTGATGGCTTTCCACAGCCCCTAAGAGATCAAGCTGCAGACTGCAAACAGCCACATGTCAGATGTTATCTGCTATATTCATTTTTTTTCAAAGTAAGTGAAATTGATAAAAGGTATGATTATTTCTCCCAATGAATAGCAAACTTACCTTTATGGGTATGCGTTCCATGTCGCTGTCCACGATGGTACACATGTACTTAGAGAAATTCCTGCTGCTCTCCCAGGACAGTTCCATTTTTCTCCAGTCCACATTCACATTTTTAATAGGCGATTCCTGTGCGTCTGCTGGAAGTGTTGCAGCATAAGTTCTGTAAGGATATGCTATTGCTTTTGTTGAATGCAGAGGGTAGTGTCTGTCAGGCTCAAAATAGCAATGGCCACTTTCTTTGCAAGTATCTCTGATAAATGAAGAGTTCAACATTGTTTCTCAGATTATATCTGAAAAAAGATACTTACAGTCCATGCACTGGAAGTCAGCATGCAAGGGATGAAACAGCATCATATACCACCAAACCATACAAATGAGTTCGAGAGTATCAAACATATTTCCTTCTCTGGAAAGAGCTAATGGAACCTTCAGAAAGAAAAAGGAACCGAGAAGAAAAAAAAAAAATAAAAAAAAAAATAAAAAAAGAGGAAAAGCATTGTTGATCTGTATTTTGGTTTTGCAAAACTTAAATTTTAAAAAAATATTCTTTAGAAAAGCCAGGCAAAGGGGCTGTTTCAGGATGTCTGGCAGGCACCTCTTCTTTGAAAGATCTGAATAGCCATGATATTGCCTATAACAAAGTGGCTTGAGATAAAGAGGCCACAGACTCTCATGATGATAAATACACTCACTGTATTCAGTGCAGAGACCATGACTTAGAATTACTTTTCCCCACATATACCATCAAAAAGTCAGGTTTTCTTGCTTTCTGATCCTGTGAACATCACAATGCTGTGCTTTGTATTAGTAGCTACAATGGTGCTGGTCACACACCAGTGTTTTGGCTGTTGCTGAGCAGTGCTGGCACAACATCAGGTTGTCTCTCCAACCCCATCCCACCAACCCTGCAGAGGCCAGCGTGACAAGGGTGAGCCAGAGGCTGAGAGGGTCCATGGCCAGGACAGCTGACCCCCACTGCTAGGGATATCCCATATCATATGATGTCATGTTCAACAATAAAACCTGGAGAAAGAAGGACTGGGGTGGGATGAGGCATTTCTTGTCCAGACATTTGACTTCCAAAGCAACTGCTATGTGTACTGTGGTCCCCTGTCCCAGGGAGTGGATGGTTATTTTTTACTGAGGGGAAGTAGAAAATAAGGAAGAGATGGAGTGAGAGAGAAGCTTGGTGAGCAGCTAGTAGCCAGCCAATGTCAGGGCACCACACTATTTTTTCCTGTTTACTATCAAAAATTGGTCTCCACTTCTCAAACTACACAACTCCCACTGTTAGAGGTTTGCATCCATGCAGAATAGTCTACTTCAAATTTTTACTTGCTTCAGTGTCAGAAACTAAGGAGTCAGATGTTCCAGATCATTGTAGGCAATTTAAATTACTAAGGAAGTATGAGTACCGACAAAGGGTGATCCCACATTCATTGATGTGCTGTGAAGGACTGAGCAAAGCTAGTCAAAGGGCATCTGCCCTTGTCAAACATTTCTCACTTTATGTACTATTTTCCTTTTCTCCAAGGAGGTTAAAACTCTTTAGAAAAGATTTTTCTAGTCCCTGCTTTTTTTTTTCCACCTACATGAAGAAGCAGCACCAGTTAAATTTTTATGGTCACTTTAGAATGCTGATTTTAAACTGACTCCACTTGTGGTGAAAGCAAAAACCCACCCTGATATTTCAAGCAAATAATTCTGTAGTTTGATATTTTCAGAAGGCATGTCACATTTCCTGGAAACTGGCTTGATGTGACACACCCACCGTGATCCCCAGGGTTCAAGCTGGGCCAGGACACCGTGCTGGGGTTGCAACAGAGACAGACTCCTCACTTAACCTGCTTATCTCTTGCAGCATCCGTATTTGTAAATCATCATACTACAGTAAGGATGTGGCCAAGGCTGCTGGGAAGTGATACTGAAGAATCTCAAGTACAAACAGTATGGAGGACTGGCCATGAAATATTCTGTGAGATATTGGTATCTATAGTTATTTCCACTTTCCCATGCTCTCAGGGACCTCCCCAGTTATGCACATGAGAACCTTGAGACATGCTGTTCTTCTAGTCAGCCTCTTAATTGTATTTTTAGCCATTTTGGCCCTTCTGTTCAGTCACTCAGCATGATCCCCTTCCTTTCCTAATCTTACGTTCCTTTTCTAGGCATTTGTTTTCCTATTTTTTGTCTGCTCACCTTTCCTTTACTTTCATTTCATTTTTCTTGAGATCTCCCTCTCTCTGTTCTGATTACTTCCATGCCTTCAAGATCTCTCTCAGGTTTCCTACACATGACTGCAGTCCCATATTGCAAGTAGCCTTCGTGCTTTCTCATGGAAATGCTCATCTGGGACGCTGGCATAGGAACCATCCACAGCCCTGTCTGCTTACAGAAGTGTTTGCTGGCATCGCTGTCTCCACACTCTGGACATTTCATTCTGGACATGCAGTGGGACCAGCAGAACCTGTAGGTATTCACTTTCCTCATGAGAAATGACCATTCCAGTTGAACGCCCCAACACATAGCCAGGTCCTCTGTTTTTTCTCTGCCTGCAGGCAGGATGAGTGATATAGAGGCTGTGGTGAGCCCTAAGCCAATTAGCTGAGCAATCCAGACCTTCTGCACATGGCCAAACCAGTGGCTCCAGCATTGTATTTTTAGGAATTTTCTGCCTCTAGAGTCTCCACCCTCTCCCAGACTGGTCTGCAGACAGGTGTGGTAAAGCTCTCTCTGTTCTGAAGATACCCGAGTACTGAAGGGGTCAGAAGGAACACTTATGTCAAAATGATTGTGAGTGTAATTTGGAGGATCAGAGCAGAAAAACCATACATATTCTGCTGTAAGAAGTACTTCTTCATATTTCATCAAAATAGGAGGTAAAATAGAATTTATTAGGATGAAAATGCCTGAGCTGGATTATTTTTTTTCTGCCTTTCTTCTTTCCTATGTCCCACCCAGCCAGGCTCAGAAGTGTGTGTCTACCCTGCTACATATGGAAGAGCCCCAGGGAGTACAGAAGCACCTGATTTCCACATTCCTCAGCTCTTAACTCACTCCCTAGCTCCCTTCAGGACAGTTTGTTATAAACCCAATCTATCCACCTTATCAATGTGTCAAAAGTGAAACAGAGTCAGATAGTCTATAGTGGTTTCTACAGAAAGCATGCACTAAATACTGACTTAAGCATTATCAGTTCTTATCCTCTAGGTCTATTGTCCTTGCTTTTAGGCTGTGAGTGCAGAATGGTACCAGAAAATGTCACCTGAGACCAGTGACTTATTTGCTTCAGGATCACTGGGAAAATCACTGCTGCTCATGACACATTTCTGGAAATAAAACTTTGTATTTTACTCGTAGGGTAATGTGAGAATAAACTGATACATTGTTGAGATATGGAGAATATCATACACATACTGAGCTTTCCTGGAAGCATCGAAATAGGAAATCTTACAATGCATACCAAGCAATGAAATATTACTATCAAATTTCCACCTAAATACAACTATTTTAGTTTTTAGATCAGTATTCTGACTCCTGTAGATGATACAAAACTAGAAGTATGGCTATTCTGCTTCAGAGCAAGAGAAGCTGGAGAAATGGGATGACAGGAATCTTTTGGAATTCAGCAAAGGAAGGTGCTGAGTCCTGCGCTTGGGGAGGAACAACCCCTGGCACCAGCAGAGACTGAGATCCACCTGAAAAGCAGTTTTGCAGAGACAACACAGGCTGACCACAGGCCAACAGTGTGCCCTTGCAGAACAGAAGATGAAAGGCTTGAGGCATATGAGTGCTGCCAGCAGTCCAGGGAGGTGTTCCTGGAGTGATGAGTTTCATTCTGGGATTCCCAGAAAAAGAAAGAATGTGGAGCTACTGGAGGGTGTCCAGCAAAGATGATAAAGGGCTTTGACATGTGAGAAGAGGCTGAGAAATCTGGGATTGCTGATCCCATAGAGATGAAGGCTCAGCAGGATGGTATCCATGTGTACAAATACCCAACTGTGGGGAATGAGAAAGAGCCACACCCTGCTCAGTGGTGACAGTGACTGCACAAGAAGAGATGGGCGAAAACTGAAATAATGGAAATTCAATTTAAACACAAGAAAACACCTTTTACTGTAAGGTAGTCAACTGCTTGAACAGATTTTCCAGGAGATCTTTGAAGTCTCCAGTGTTGGAGATACTGACTGGACAACCCCCTGAGAAACCTGCTGTAGCTGACCCTGCTCTAAGCAAGGCTTAGGGATAGGACAATTTCCAGAAGTGCCTTCCAGCCTCAACCATCCCATGATTTTGTGATTTACTTCCCCCCCGCCAAGAAATAGAAATCTACATATTTCTAGTTAGAGTAGTATATAGAAAGGGTAAGAAAATAGCATTTCTTTCAGTTATTGAAAAGTAGATATCAGATAAGAAATGTCAAATAGTGCAATAGATATCACAGACATTTCATAGTCTTCCTTGGATCTTGCAGTAATCTTTAGAAATTTTGTATATACACATTTCTACTTCTAATCGAATAGGCAAGAGAATCCTAGAATTCCTTAAACTCAAAGGACACTAATCCAGATTTTGTACATGTACAAGTATCACTGCACCTAACTTAATTAATGGCAAATATCTGTATCCTGCAAAAAATCTTCTCTGGTACAAAAAAATCAACACACAACATCAAGAGACATACCTCCTCTTGAAAAACTCTCTTCTTTTATCTTGATTGATTTTGGTCCACAGTGACAAGGACTCTTTTAACGCGTAGTTGTAGTCACATGCAGAAATTTTTATGTGTTTTGCTCCGCCAGTTAGCTTTATTCTACTACATGACAGTATTAAGCAACAAATGTTGCAAATTAGGAAGCTGCTCAGTTTATCATTTCCCTTGCTACTTTTGAGCTTCCTTAAATTTCCTGATTGGCAGATGTTAACAATTTCACATGAAAAGGTCATGCAAATCTTCCTTCCTGTTATGTCAGATGGACTGAGCATTAATGGTCACGATATGCAAACACATTACCTAAAAATACATAAATACTCAGGGGAATCAGAGTATATCAACATGCTTGTAGAAATACCACTTCTAAAAATGAGCAGATTTTCATAAATAATATATTCTGGAAATAACAGCACTGTTGTGTGACTAGTCCATGTTTAAAGTGACTGCCTGTATATGTTGGTTATGGCCCTTGCACAAGCCAAGGTTCTCTTTTGAGGAAGATCAGTCCTTAGCTGGTATATACAAACAGCCAAGAAAGTTCTGTCTTGCATATTTGCAGGCAAAGAAATGCCAAGGAAAATACCAGACCTAAATTTCTGAACTTTCTCCCTGTCTAACTATGGGTTGTTTGGTTTGGTTCATCATAGGCTACAACATCATGTTAGGTGAAAAAGTGTCTGACTGCAGAAATTAAAAGAAAATATCCAAAGCATTTACTGAATAACATAATGTCACATTCGCAAAAATCTTTGCAGTCATGTAAATGTAAGAGGCATAATCCATTTTGTTTGCTTTAACTTCTAGCAGCTTCAGATGTGGCTCTGACTGTTGGTCACTTCCCCATTTGTTTTACATGACATCTGACATGCAGTTATGTTATCTGCATGTAATGGACGGGGTTTTTTTTATTTCCTGCTGTTCTTGGATAATTTCAGCTTCCACTTCCAACACAGGTACAATAGCAGGAAGGTGAAGAGTTCCCTAGGCTTCTAAGGAGAAAGGGAAGATCCTTAGTAAAGTGAGACTTAGAGGAACAACTATTCTTAACCCTGCTATCATTGAACCAAAATTGTAGGGTGGGCTTGGTTTTTTTGGTGGGTTTTTTTTTCCTTTATTTCTTTTGCTGTTGTATGTGCTCAGATCCGCCTATAGCTACTTCACAGATTTCAAATTTTAAATATCTTTGCCTTTCAATGTACTCTGCTCAGTCTTGTCTACCTTTACCCAGTGATTCCCACTAGAAGGATATGTTAATATTGTTTTCCTTTCCAAATCCATGGGTGAAAAAAAGCCAGGTAAGTGAAATGAGTAACAGTTTAGTCACAGCATGAGTAAGGCAGGGCTCAGCTGCAGAATTTTGTCTCTAGAACCACATACTGGCATCGGCTCAGTCCTGGTCAGCTTCTCCAGTACCTTGGGAACAGGACATGTGTGTTTCAAATCTTCTACTCACAAAGGACTTAATTTACTTATTTTATGTAGCCTAAAAGAAACACATCCAGTACATGTGTAATGACAGTTCAGTGTGATTTGAAATTGCCTGTTCATCAAATATGCTCTGTTTGGGCATCACCACCCACCTCAGTAACCATTACCACCCTGAGTAATTTTTCTGAGGCATCATCATCCTTCCATGTTGCACCTATTTGCGACACAAAGTGTGTGTCAGTGTGCCTGATTGACTTTGATGAGAGGATTTGTACGCTGTTGTGATGGCATGTCTGGTGAGGCTCTAGGTGATGTGAAGGTGGAAATTATAGTATCACCTGACCAGCGCCTTCAGGCTGCCCAAACAGTGGCTGAATTAGTTTTAACTGATCCATTTGTAAGCTGTGTGAGGAATGGCTCACCATCCCTGAAAGTGTCCAAGAAATGACTGAATGTGGCACTGAGTTGCAAGGCTTAGTTGAAAATGTGGTGGTATTAGGTCAAGAGTTGGACTCAATGATTTTGAGGTATTTTTCAACCTTAATCATTCTGTGATTCAATGATTTTGAACTGCAACCTGGACTAATTTGTCAGGTTCCTGTCTGTAACACCTTTCCTGAATCTGTTAAGTATGTTTTCCTTTTCCATAATAAAGCAGGAAACAAATGAGGAACTTGTTGAGGTTCTATTTAACAAGACACCAGTGCCATCTCCTGAGTGTCTTGATATTGTTTTCATTATACTTCACTATTCCCTTCCTCACACTGAGCCACTGAATGGTTGTTCATAGCTCATGGCTAGGTTTTGGTGGACTGGAGGCAAACTATGCCTCACTCTGGCATTTTTGCCCAAGAGGAGAGTTACTGCACAAGGTTCTATAAACCAGCGCAGTCTGTGACATCCCCACCACTCTCTTAGCAAGTTATTGTGAGCATTTCCACTCTGACCACTGCTGCACACTGGGAAAAATACAAAGATGGCTTACAAGTGCATCCAGCATGAATTCAGCCTCTTTTAGAAATGTGCTGTGTTGTTCTGACCTGCTGCAAAAAGCTTCCCAGGTGAGTCTTTGACCAAAAGTTAATCGTTAACTGTGTCAAAGGCAGTAGGTGTGCCAAGAGCTGTTTGTGTTCAGCTGTGGTATAAGCTGGAGAAAGTACAGCTCTGGAAGGCTCCCCAGTATTGGAACGCATCCAGGAACAACTGTTCCCAGCATTACAGGATTTACAAGTAATGTCCTGAACAGCTCCTGGACATAGTCCAGAGGTTAGCTCAGGCCAGGGCTAATTTCTAAAGGTAGTTTGCATGTGTCCACCTTGTCTAGGGGTTTAAGAAAGTGTGTCTGGACTCTTATGTGTAAATTGGCCCCTATGCAAGAAAAAAGTTCCAGGAATATTTAGCCTAATAATAAAATATCTAGTATTATAAAATTAGTCTACTAATCAAATAGCAATGTTCAAATGTCTGGTGTAAAAATGTGAGTGAATCTCATTTTTCTATCTCATTGCCCATGGGTACTTGAAGAGCTCCAAAGAAACTTCTAGTATGAATTGACCCATTTTTGGCAGTAGAACAATGTAATTCAGACATCATAATTTTTAAAATTGCATGCATCTCAATAAATTAATTATTAATCTTTTTAATATGAAACAGAAAACCAATTATTTTTCCTTAAGATTGAAATGTAACTAAAACTTCTTAAATTAAATATTTCAATCATATTTACAAAAGAGAAGATATCCAATAAGGACAATTTATCCAAACAGGTACATTTAGCCAAAACTAAAAGCAAATACAATGCAATACAATGACATTCAAAAAGATTGCTCCTGGCTGCCTGGCTGTTTTCTGTAAGAAAAAGAAGAAAGTGAAGAAAGCCTATTCCAGGCTTTCCACAGGGATACACAGTTGTCTAAGAAATGCACTTTCAGTCTCCTCCATTTTTCTTGGTTATCTCACCATGTCAGCAACTAATACTATCTCTTCATTTTCAGACGCTATTGACTGAATTTTGCTCTCCATCAGCTGAAAGGAAAATAAAAACTTCCATCAGTTTTATACATAATGTTAGGTTAGCCTCCACTTATGCACAATCCTGAGAGTATTTCACCTGTTTTTGCTTTGTGTGACCACCACAGCCTGCCCTGTTTCCTCACAAAACTCTCTTTTGAACTCTTTTCTGTGTCACCTTCTTTTCTTTCCTGCATGTGTGACTTGCTACTGGGTAAGTAGGTGAGGTGTGCACCTGGATGGATTCAGGGGGACAGCTTGGAGGGGAGGACACAGGGCTCAGACACTGGGATCAGGTGTGAGGAACCTGATGGTGGTTGTAGATGAAGAGAGAAAGGAGGTATGCTGATCTCACTGGCGAATTCAGCCCTGCCCGGCTGGAGAGCAGCAGGAGGACTGTGATGTCTGGGACCCTATTTTAGAGACTGCTGCTGGTGTTGAGGAGGTGCTGGTAGAGGCAGCTGTGCTGGTTTTGTTTCTGGCTGCCTCACTGTGCTCTGTTCTGTCATTGCCAATGTCCTTGTGTTGGGGGGAAAGTGAACAGCATTCCTGCTGCCTGGATCTACCAATGGGAGCATCAGCCTGTGCACCCCTGAGACTGGAATGGGAGACACCCCATGGTTCTGGAAGAGCACTGCACTTGACTTCCCTTAAAGAACTTGCTGGCTGATTTTTTTTTTCTTTTTCTTCAGAATATGGCAAAGAGAAGAATGATCCTCTGTAATAAGTTCCTTATTGTTGAAAAATTCAGCAAGTAGAGTTTTGTGTATATTTTGCACATTTAATATAAAAATAGAAAGAGAGTATACCTCTGGATCTGTATCACCCTGTGTGAAAAAAGCAGGTTTTGGTCCTGGGATCTGTGGAAATGCTGCGTCCCAACAGCCAACCCTGGAAATCAAAACATATTGAATACAAAATTAAAATTGAATAACCAAAATGTGACAACACCATTGCACCCTTGAACCACCTCTTCCTCTTCTCTCTTATACATGAGACTCAACACAGAATGAACATATATCAGGAAAACTTTAATAATTCAGATGATAATAGCTTCATTTTTGATTAAAGATTTACTAGTAGTAAATTTCCTTCTTTGACAGAAAAAGAAATTTGTCTTGCTATGTCACTACAAACAGTGAAAAGTAAAGAGAGAGAGCTGTATCTTCTCTGAATTACTGTATATGTCTATGTGAAGTGCATCATATAGCAGAATATATTCTTTCTTTCTAATTCTCTTTCACTTATGTGGTTTATTATACCTATCCTACAGAGACACCTCCACCTTATTTGTTTAAAAACCTTAGGTGTTACCCACAGAGAGAAAAACTAATTATATAAATTAAGTTTACTTTTTGCAGAAAAAGATTATGATGACCGCCAATAAGGGTGTTACAACCCCAAGTATAATCCATACCGAAGAAGATATAATTTCCTCATTTCCTGAAAGAGAAACATTCATAAATTAGTAGTAGTAGTAGTCATAGGAGGAATAGATCATAGAATTACAGGACATAGAATAATTTGGGTTGGAAGTGATCTTCAGAAATCATCTTATTCCAGCCACTCTGCCATTGGCAGATTGCTTATGGCCCCAGCCTGGCTTTGAGCACTTTCAGGGATGAGCCATCCACAACCTCTCTGGGCAACCTGTGCCAGTGCCTCATCACCCTCATACTGAAGGATTTCTTCCTAAAATCTAATGCAAATCTACACTCTATCAGTTTAAAGCCATTCTCCCTTGAACTATAACTACCTGTCATTGCACAAAGTCCCTCTCCAGCTGCCTTGTAGCCCCTTTAAGTACTGGATGCGTGCAACAGGGTGTCTCTGGAGCCTTCTCTTTTCCAGGTAGAACAACCCAAACTTTCTCAGACTGTGAGAGGTACTCCAGCCCTCTGATCCTTCTTGTGACCCTCCTCTGCACTCACTCCAGCAGAGCCACGTCCTTTTTATGCTGGGGACCCCAGAGCTGGATTGCAGCACTGCAGATGGGGTCTCATCAGAACAGAGCAGAGCAGAGGGGGGGAATCCCCTCCTTGCCCTGCTGGCAACACTGCTTTGGATGCAGCCCAGGACATGTTTGGCTCTCTGGGCTGCAAGCACACAGTGCTGTTTCATGCTCAGCCTCTCTCCCACCAGCACCCAGTCCTTCTCAGCAAAGCTACTGTCAATTCCTTCACCCATCAGACTGTATTGATACCAGCAGCTGGCCTGACCCATGGTGTAGCATCTTGAACTCAATCTTGTTCATGCTGTGTCAAACATCTGCTGTGGTGACTGACTGAGATGAATGTCAGTCTGAAAGGTTTTGCTTGGTATACAAATGAATTCTATTTTTTGTCACTTTAGCAGAAATGTCTGATGGGAAAAATTAACATTGATACTATTTGTCCACCCCCTTCAGTAATCAGGAGCTCACTACAGCTGCAAAGGTGTAATTTTTAATGTTTTTTTCCAGTGTTAGAATGTTAAGAAGTCAAGTCTCTTCCTACTCTTCTCTGTAGTGTGGTATCAAGCAAAACGTTTGCCAATCCTTTGTACATCTGTGTGTCCGCAGGTGTGTGACCATGTGTGAGGTAGACAGGACATCACTGGGGAAGGGTAGGGCAGGGCATGGATTTGTTCTTACCAAACTCAACAGGTGCACTCCACTCCCCCCAGGCTGGGTTCACAAAGCAGGCACTGCCAGCTGCTCTCATTTTCAAGACATACCTCTTTTTTGTGTTGGATCTTAGAAATACATTACTATTCTTCCCTTCCTAAAAAAAACCCAAAAAACTGAGTTGACTTTTCTTTGTTCCATGGCTGTGTTAACAATATGCATGTGCCATTTACCAGTGAAACTTTTAAGAGGCTATGAAAGCATTACTTATTACAGAAGACTGCTGTTACAGAAAGAAAAAAAAATATTTATATAATATATACACAAATATGTATCTCAAAAATAATCTGACACAATAAACTTTTTTACTTTTAGAAGCATTTCATCTTTTACATTATAAAAGCATAACCTGTGATTTCTTATGATATGGGGTGATCTACTGATAATTTCCCTAAGCACATAGAGAGGTAGAAAAACATCTTGAGCATTTAGTACTGCTAGAACTGAGTGATTTGAGGAATAAGGTGTCTGTGCACCTGCCTCAGTCTCTGCATTATGAATTTTCAGAAAAAGCAAAACTTTATTGCCAAACCTGCAAAATAAGTAAATGACTGTAATACTTAATGCTACTAGAATTTACTCAATACTCTTGCTCTTGGAGACTTTTGCATACAGGTGGGATGTGCAAGCTGAACTTTTAAAAGAGGTTCAGCATACCTGGATGACAGCCTCCATCCCAAAAGGGCTTTTGTGGTCTGTGTTTTTCATAAACAAAAATTGAATTCCTAGGAGATACTTTATGTTTTCCCTGTTGTCAGTGATGTGTAACTTCAAAGTCTGTTCCAAATATTTGAGAAGGAGAGTGGACAATATAATGAAAGATGGGAGATTTTTCAAAATACTTACGGAAAGCAATAAAGTTCTGCCCTCTGAATGTATAATAAATTACATATACCATGAGAATTTAGCAGTTTGACACATTCATGAGATCCATAAATAAGGTTCCCATAAAGCATAGGACGCTGAGCACATAATGATTTAAAGGTGTTTCATGCTATTTATTTTTCACAGTTGACAACAAAATGAACATGAATTGCTGATTAATACAGACTTATTATTTTATTATTTTTATTTATATTGCTGAACAAATAGACTTACTTGTATGGAAGTATATATGGGTTGTCCTTTAAGATTATCCTGTAAATGGAAAGAAAAAGAAAAGCAACCAACTTTATTTTTATAATTTCTTGGTTTATGTTTTAATAATAATTAATTTTTATCTACTGTCCCATTTTTCTGCATTCTCTTTCTTATGTACCTCATGGTTTGTTCAGAAGTACTACCAATTTTTCTAATATTTAGTATCTAATATCTAATTCATTTACAATGCCAAGTTTATATAGTAATTAATTCTGCTATGGAAAGATATTTGTTTTCCTGTCATCACAGCTGAGATACAAATTTTATTTCAGATTGAAACACAAGGCAAACAAGATCTAAAGGAAAACTATAAGTTTATTCTTACAGCCATCAGAAAAAAAAAAAAGATAAAAAATCTGTGAAATAAACTTTTTCATTCACATCTGATGCTTTAATATTATAATAAATGTCACTGTATGTAATTGCAAATATTATGTAAATATTATTTTGTTTTCTTTTAGATGAAAATATTTGGGACTGAAATGGATTCATAGATATTTTAGGTTGCCCTCCACTACATTTTTGATAGATAGATAGAATAAAATTTGCTTATCTTATTTGGTTAGCCATAATAACTACCACATAATGTACTGACCACACACAAGTAATGGCTGCAGACTACATCATCTCTATTAGACAACTAGTAATGCATTTTTAAAATTATTTTACAATACATCATTTTAGAACAAAACTCAATTAATCCAGACTTATTTTTTCAAATAATTGCAAGCATGCTCATGTGGCATCTGAACATGAGGCTATTCAGCCTGGAGAAGAAAAGTCTCTGGGGAGAGCTTACAGTACCTTCCAGCACCTAAAGGGTCCTGCAGGAAGGCTGGAGAGGGATTTTTCATTAGGATATCTATTGCTAGCACGTGGGGGATGGCCTTAAAATGAAGAGGATAGGTTTAGATTAGATATTAGAAATAAATTCTTTACTGTCCTGATAAGGCACCGCAATAGGTGGAGGCTTGTCTGATTCTGACAACCAGACTGAACACACAGCCACGTGGGGTTTGGAGCACTTCATGGGATGGTGATTCCATCACTCTCCCAAACAGCTTGCTCAAATGCCTGACCACTCTAATATTCCATTTAGACCACCTCTAGTGCAACTTGAGGCCATCTTCTCTTGTCCTGGTTTGGCTCCTGGGAGAAGAGACTGACTCCCACCTGCCTACAACCTCTTTCCAGGTGGGTGTAGAAAGCATTGAGGTGTCCCCTGATCCTCTTTTCTCCAGGCTAGACAGCCCCAGCTCCATCAGCTGCTCCCCATAAAACTTGTGCTCCAGACCCTTCACCAGCCTATTGGCCTTCTCTGGACACACCTGAATGGTCCATTCTGGTGTGCAGAAAATCAGGCAAATCTTCTAGGTGAGCATGGTGGGACAGGGAGATTGAGTCTGAACTCAGAAACTAGAGGGAATTATACAAAAGGTACAAGAAGGGAGGAATACAGAGACATCATCTGTATATAGAGGAATGGAGTCAGGAAAGACAAAGCTTAGCTGGAGTCAAGACTAGTGAGGGAGGTGAATACACGAAAGTTTTTTGTGAGTTCATTGACAACAAGAGAGGCTCTGGACAAAGCAGACCTGTTGCTTACTGAATTGGGTGAACCTAGTGACAAAAGACATAAGGGAGGTAGAGGGATCTGTTGCCTTTTCAGCTCAGTTTTCCCTGCTAAGTTTTGCCTTTGGTTTTCTCAGATTTCCTGTTCTAAAAAGCCTTAAGAAAAAACATCACAGAAGAAAAAAATTTTTTCAAACATGAAAAAATGTGATTGAAATTACGTTACTCATGGTGTGNTTGTTTTTTGTTTTTTGTTTTTTGTTTTTTGTTTTTTTGTTTATTCCCAATCAAGAAACTTCAATTTTGAAAAGTAAAGTTTAAAGGCTGACTGTAATACATTTGTTGGTCATAGTGTATTGGTAAAAAATCCACAAGTTTAGACCTGTCAGTGAGAAAGCAATAAATTTGGCAGAAGAAATTTTTGTGGGTAAATCTTCCAAAGATATGAATATAGTTTCATCTTATAAGTGTCAAAGGATCCTACACTGCTCAATTGCTGGAAAAATTGCTGTACCTTGACATAATTAGCTAGGTGAAAACTGCTAATGATGATGAAAAAAAGTTAGAAAATTCAGACAAGATGTGAACTGAGTATTCTTTATAAAATGAACATTATATATATTGAAAGTAATTTAAAAGTATGAATTGCTTTACTGCAACAGACTTTTATTCCAATGTCAGACAAAGCTTTCAATAATGGTTTTTTTGTTACAACAGCCAAGTGATTCAGAGAAGTACTGCTGTTTCAAGGCTGCTAGCTGGGCTTACAAAAAGACTCATCTCTGAAATAATAAGCCAAACACAGACTAAGAAATTCCAAATTCTAAAACCTAAGGAATGCCTTCAATCAGCCACTAAGTAGATGGCCAAATCTGGTTGTAGTGCAGGAAGATTTTTCCTTTATAGTCTCTGTCTGCCACCCTGTGGCCTTTTGATGCAATTCTACCGCAGGGATTTACATCTGGTCTTGCAGTGGAACACAGCAATATCATTGCTTCCCTACTGCTGCCAAAAGACCTGTAAAGTCAAGGTCACCCCACCACTAACCTGTCCTTAATCACACTGCCTTTTTGCTTTCTCTCACATTTATTTTCCTTTTATTTATCATTATAAATCTTCAAGTTTTGTGATGGTAATATCTGGGTAAGTTATTTGCATTTCAAACATGGAAAAATTTCATTCACTTCTATTAACTAAAAATTGTGAATACACATTTCTCTTTTCACTCTTCAAAGCCCAGCTCTACCATTCCACAGAGATCCAGTTTCCACTGGAAAGACTTCAAATCCAGGGCAACTCCAACAAGTTTTAGTGAAAGAAGTGCCTTTTCTAAGTGCTGTAACAGACAAAGCTGTGATGTGTTTGAATCTTGATTAACCATGCTTCTCCTCTGGGACTGTCCCAGACATCCAGTGTATCCCCAGCAGTGTCTTACTCAAGGATGCAGGGATTAAAAAACGAAAATGGGGCAGTGTGGAATAACAGGATTTGGTAAGGACCTGAAAAGGGCAGTCACAAAGGAATAAAGTGTTATGTATGGGGTAGGCTACATCATAGATTTATTTTCTTTTTGCTCATGTGTATTGGTAAATGCAAATATATTAATTAAAGCTTAAGTGAGGACTTTCTTACCTTATACTTAATGTTAATTTCATATTTAAAACACTTATCTTTGTTAGAATGACTTATTTGGGGTCGTTGCCATTGAATTATGCAATCATTTTTAATTTCTTCACAGTTGACTGCAATATTTGATGGAGGCATCAGCTTTTCTGAAATGATATAACCAAGAATTCAAATAATTAAAATCACTTGATCTCTTTTTGATTTGATTAAAATGAGTGAAATGGGAAGCAACACCTCTATGAAGAAAGATACCCCTTTGTAACTATTTTTCTTAGGACCTATTAGAAATAGTTAAAAGACAAAATTTTCTAAATCACATCCAGAGGATCATAGAAAAAAAAAGGGACTAAGACAGGGAACATGATATAAGAGCATACAAAGAAACAATCCCCTCCATTTACTTTTCTAGAGGAATAAGGTAGAATATTGTCTTCTTTTTAAGAGAATGTTTATTAATGCAGATGAACTAGCTGCTGCTATCCCTAAAGTAAGAAATTCAAAGATCTTTTTTATTCTCTAAGCCTCTTCATGATGTTTCTGTGACATGAAGTTGGTGCCTTCAATCTGTTGCGAACTATGCAGTTTATTCCACCCTTGCAAAAGAAAGACAAATTTAAGAAAGACACTCAATTTTTAATAGTCTAGCCAACTTCTTCATGTATTGCCTCTCACTGCACAGGTGCAAGCAAAAGTATGAGGTCCTCTATATTTTGATCATTTTCAATGACTTGATTATTGGAACAGCAAAAGACAGTCACTCATGGCAGAAAGCGTGACAAAAGGCTGATAAAGTTTAATATCAGCCAGAATACTACTTTACATCAGTCTTTAGGGACAGCCTGGCCTATTTGTGATGGGCTACTAGGTCAAAGAACAATGTTGTTTTATCTGACATGAGTGACATTATAGCTCAATTTTTTCATATAGAATGAAGCCTTTTTTGCTCAATCTTTTACCACAATACCAGAACCAGTGTGACATCTCCAGTGAGATTTTGCTGCAGAAACAGTAACTGCACAGGATGCTTTCAAGTACAGTACCACATATATAAGGTATGTTGTACATTATAATAATTAATTTACTCCAGGATATGGTGTCTTGTGTGCCATCCCCACTGGCAATGAAAAGCAGAAATCAGTGCTCAAATAAACTTCTAATAAGTCTCCTTTCTCCTCTATTGAAAGGTATTTGGCCATCACTGAAAAGGCAGCAGGGGAAAGAATAGTTTTTTAAGTCTTGTGGACCTTGCTTGAGAAAAACCTAAAACCCATAAGGGTAGATTGCTGAAGAATCTGAGACAGAATACAGGTGTGGAACTTTCCTGTTTAATTCCCCTCCTTTGTCTTTTGCTTGGGGAATTGTTTTTCTTGAGGAAGCCAAAGTCTCTTACTCTCACCTCTGGGGGAGACAGGGTACATGGCTCCTTCTCAGGGATAAATGCCCTACTATTTCCATCCAATAATTAAAATAAAGCTGAAATAAATTATTTACTTACCAATTTTATACAGGTCAATGTACTCATCATAGAACTGGATCTGGGAGTCTTTGCTAGACCCATTCACCAGGAAGTAAGTTTTCTCAGTCCCTATGCTCACGTTTTGGAAGATACATCCCANGTTTCTGAAATTTTCATCTTTAATGTAAAGCTCACACTCCATCTGATTGTCCTCTCTGCGTACAGCAAAGTATTTCAGTTAAACATGGGCACTGTGATGTGTTGAATGAGAATTCAGAATTCCCTGGACCAAACAGACCTACTTACCTTGACTCCTGCCAGTAAAGAAAATACTGTGTGTCTGCTGGAGCATCCCTTCCTGCCTGCCAAGTGCAGTTCATGAGGAAGATGTTATAAATCACACAGGAGAAGTTTTCAATGGCTGACCCATTCATGCCTGCAAACACAGGAATATCCATGATGAGGAAAAAACATGTGACTCCTCCAAGCTGGAGGATCATGGCACACACTTAGGTATGTTAGATACCTGTAAGTCCAGCTACTTATTGCTTGGGTTAGGAATGACTTCTTTCATTTTGTCTGCTAACACTGAAATATATTTGCCCCGACAGATTCAGTGAGGAATTTTTGAAGGATAAATTCCCCAAAGATATGATTATAGCTGAAACAAAACAATCTGTGTGGCAAAAATAAAGCTGGTGATCTCAGAAGCAGTGCATAAACTTTATAGACATACATTGGATGGCTGCTATTTTAAGGTCTAAACATTGTTTTTCTATCTGCTATATACAAAGTTAAGGATGGATAGATGTCAGGCAAGTGGGCAAATAGCTGCAAGCAGAAAATGCCAAAATAGATCACAGTAATATCCATCAACTCAAGTTACACAATGTTGAATGTGGTAAGTTTGCTGAGGGTGTTAGTTCATGTGCTTTCAAGGGTGTAGATCAGATACAAGGAAGAAAATCTTTACTATGAGGGCAGTGAGGCAATGGAACAGGTTGCTCAGAGAAGCTTGGATGCACCATCCTTGGAAGTATTGGAGGCTGGGTTTGTTGGGGCATTGAGGAACCAGGTGTGCGGGAACGTGTCCCTGGAGAGGCTGGGACTAAGTGATCTTCGGGGCCTCTCCAACGCAAATCATTCTGTGAAAATGATTCTATGATTGAGGAGCAGGGACTCATTCCTAAAAATTAGGTATCAAACCCTGTAAAAAGTCAAAATTGTGTCTAGGATCTTTTTTAGCATGCAGCAGGTACTTTATTTGTAAAAAAACAACCAAAACAACTTCATTCAACTTAGTTCCACATATTCCTCTGACAACTCTTCTGATTTTTTTTCTGGACATCCAGACACCCCTCCAGTCTTGGACTTCCTCAAGACTCAGTAAATATCTCAGCAAACAAAACAGTTGGAAAGAAAAAGACAGACGTACCTTTTATTTCAAAATGTCTCTACCTCGTTTATCTTTCTATTCTAGTCTTCAGGTTCAGAGAAGATGGAAAGACTGTATTTTAAAAGGCTGTATAACTATAAATAGGGCTATCTCCCTTGCCGCTTGTGTTTTGGGGAACCATCTTATCATCGGAAGTGTTGCAAAATAAATGTTCATCACTTCCCCCCTGATTCATAGCAAATTTTGTAATTGTCCAGTTTGGGATTTCTAAAAACATGAACAAGAAGTTAGCTTGTTAAATTTCCCTTTTTGTTGCACCAGAGTGTGCTGGTGTTTGGGAATCCAGAAAGTGCCTAAAAATATTTACTTTTACAGGTATTTCTCTCTAGCTCTAAACAATACAGAGAAGTAGAAAGCATCTCTCCATACAAGCCGTGTCTGGGGGATGGAAGGTGGAGGTTATCCATCAGGGTGAGGCTTGGCAGTCTCAGTCCACCCCACCCTCATCCCAGAGCAGGGCAGCCCCACTCCTGACTCCAGACACCTCCCTGGGGACTGGGATGGGTCATGGACCTGAGGGTGAACCCAGCTGGGCAGGGCTGTGGGAAGCTGGAGACCCTGCTTGGTATCATTGGACTGGGGCTGATGGATCCAGGGCAATGATGTGGAGTCCTGGGCGCTGGGTAAGGTGGGAGAAGCTCCAGGGGCTGGGCAGCGTTAGCCAGGTCCTGTGAGTCTCAGGGAAATGACAATGCAAACTGTAAATGTTCTTTAGGCAGACGGAAAAAGGGGATTTCAAATCTTGGATATGATGTTTTCAGATAAGATATTTCACTATGAAAAAGTGGGATGTGGGTTTGTCCTCAATCCATTTCTCCCAATGTGAAAGTAGCCAAATTACAAACTGCCACTAAAACAGAAAAAAATTTGCAGGTAGTAAGCATCCAACTGCAAATAGCTGCTCCAGGCCCTGCTGTTGAGTATTTGTTACCTTCTTGGGTCACAACTGTGCATTTTTTAAAGAAGAGGGTTATTGTAAACAGTATAAAACATCAAAAGCTCCTTCATACCGTGAAACGCTTTGTTTCACAGAAGACAATGTAATTTGTTTAATATGGAGATTTAAAATCCATGTAAAGTAATTTCATTTCTTCACATTGCAATTGAAGCACCATTAGAAAATATGATACTTTTCAAACACCAACATATGTCAACATTTTCCTCTTAAAACCAAGCAGTTCCTTTCTGCTTGGAGTTAAAAACTTGAAGGAAAACTTGCATTCTTCTCCTCAACTCATGTAGTATAAACTGAACAGGTGTAGTGAAGCAAGTCTACTTGTCATATTGGAAACTTTTTTGACTGCAAAATTGTTTTCTACTACTNAAAAAAAAGGACAAAAAAAGGACAAAAAAAAAAAAGACAAAGAACCTATGGCTTGAAAAAAGACCCAGCACTCTATTGTTATGTTCATGCATTTAATCACATCTGTTAATAACTCAGTGTTAACTGAGAAGATGAACAGCTTACTTTGAGCATCCACAATTTCAAAAATTGGAGTAATCCATAGAATCAGAACCATGAGAGACTCAACAGAGCCTTGTCTGGTGTTTTGTGGTTTCAGAGGTAAAGATCCAAGGCTGTGTTGGCTCTATAAGGACCAATTCAAGGACGTTCAAAATCTTCATATGCTAGTAGAGAATAAAAATGTGACAGCTTGTCTGAAGCATATCTGTGAGACAAAGGGTGGGAATGGCAACCATATATGTATGGGTGGGTATTCTACCAAAAAGCAGATTTAGTCAAATAAGCAGCTCATTTTGGTAAGAATCACTATCATTATAGTGTGACACCTAGTACATTATAGACGTCAACAGATAAAGCAAATGGAAGCTTGGACATCAGGTCTGAGCCCTTGATAGTTATTCAGAGGTAAAAGCAGTCCATTTTCAGAAGTTTCACTGTACTTCCAGATTAAATAAATTCAATACATAACCATGTACACATTTTTTTAAACACTGTGCTGTAAAGACAGAGAAAGGATGGATCATAAAACATGTAAAACCTCACGGTTTATTGTGTCCTCATCTTTGGAAGAAAGCACTCCATTTTGTGATGGTAGCATACTGCATTGCATGGAGAAGGGTAGTGCCAAGTACCCAAGGAATAAAATCAGAGCCGTAAGAAATGTCATGGAGAGTCAAATGGGACTTGGAAAATGAGGGAAGTCAGAATATTTGTTTGCTTGCTTTTTCATGCTCCCACTGTGAAGATCTCTTGAGCCTGCTGAGAAGGCAGCAGGGAAGCAGTGTGTTTTTGTGTGCTCTCTCAGATTATGAGTCTCTGAAACACAGTGACTGAGAGTGGAGTTTGAGGTTGTGGGATTTGGCTACTTTGTTTTTGAACTGGAATTACTGCAGCAGAATAATCCAAATCGCCCAGAAGGACAGTGCTGCTTTTGCAGAAAAGGGAACTTTTCTACCCAGGGGATTTCTTTTCTTGTCTATACTTAGGGCAACTCCTTTCCTAAGGCTTTAAAAATTGCAAACAAATTAAACACATTTTAAAAATTCCCAAGCAAAGAGGGTGCTACTGAGGATGCTATCAAAGTCTGTCATCTTTCAGAGATCAGAAAACTTGAGTGGCCTTGTTATGACCCAGGAGCTGGAAGCAAAATGAAGAGAAAGAGAAAAAGGAAGAGAAAGAGAAAAAAGAATGAAGGAGATAAGAGAAACCCAGGCAGAGACATTAGGATTGTTTACAGACTTTTGGCTCTACAGGAGTGAAGTCATTGCAGAAGCAGTATCAAACCCAACATTTCTTAAAAATCACAAAAACTTGAAGAATAATTTATAGCTCCAATAAAACCAGGAGTGTTCACAAGAACTGTATGGTGTTTTGCTGCACTGATGCATCTTTTGCACGCATCACAAAAATACAAGAAATAGACAAGACCCCTTGATTTTTTTCTTTGCAGCAAGAACTTTATAGCTTTTAACAGAGACCAGAGGAATAGCCATAGGAGACCAGAATAAAGAACTTCTTCCTGTGTGAGCATCCAAGGCATTTAGTTCAAAGACTCTAAAGCCTTTTCCACTGATTTTGGGGTCTTTTCCCAGGGATGGGAAAGTGATACCTTAGTACCACACCTACTACCTCCTCCACTGTTTCATGGATATGGTTTATGGTTTTCTCATTAGTGTGCTGGTAGTGAACAAGTTTTCTTAATGTCTTTTCTGTCTCAGCAGTTTTCATAGAGAAAGCAGTGGGGATGTAAGGGGGGCACCAATGGCCGTGATCAACTCTGTGTGAAGCAGGATGGAGAGGATCCAGGAGACTCTATGTGTTTAATTGTCCTTATATTACAGTGAGCGTTGGCTTTAGTTTTCCCATTTAATGGATGTACTTTAATCTCTTGGAAATTATAGCTTAAGTAGAAAGATCCTTCTCTGGTTCTGTTTTAAAATTACTTTAAAAATAAATTTCTGCATTTAGAAACACAGAACCAGAGAAAAATTCAATTCCAAAGATGGTCTCTTGATAGTACCGTGCTTTAGTGGAATTTTGTCACTGAGAGGACTTTATTTTCCATGCTAGGATTTCAGCTACTTGAGATGACTTTAATCATCCTGAGACTGTATGGAATTATAGAATCATAGAAAACCCTGAGTTGGAAATGACCAACAAAGGTTATTGAGTTTAGCTCTTGGCCCTGCTCAGGACACCCCCAAGAATCACACCACAGTGAGAGTGAGAGTGAGAGTGAAAGTGAGAGTGAGAGTGAAAGTGAGAGTGAGAGTGAGAGTGTTGTCCAAATGCTTCTTGAGCTCTGTTAGCAATCATATATTAAGAAATTTTTTCATCTAACACAGATAGGAAGCGATGAAAAATGAGAGGCAACAAATAGACTTGTGGGAAAATTGTATCTTGAGCTCTTTAATAGTGTTCACTTTGTATCAGCAAGCGATCTTTCTTAAGAGATCTGATCTTGGCTGGTCTTCATACAGCAGGCTTTCATACTGATGAAATTTTATTCTTGATCACAATCTCAGTATGGCTGCACCTTTCCCAAGACACTAAACCAATGGAGATCCTGAATAAACCCCTTAAGTTCTTATTTATTCTTTTGCATGGTGTTGAAAAACAGCATAATAACTTCCAAAGCAATACTGAAATATTTTTTTCTGAAACACTGCAATATCCATCATAATAAAAAGCAGAAATAGTCCAAACTTCAATGTTCACAGAAAATGCAACCAAATACAAAGAGGCTTTTAGGGATAAGATATTGGGGAATTCTCTCTGCAGTCAATGCTCTTCTCCCTGCTTCCCGGAGTGAGAGATTATGAAAAACCTCTTACTTTTTGCCAACAAGGTATATGTGCTTGAAAACAAGTTGCTCATTTCACGTGCATTCCATCACTTCTTCTATGTATACTATTTCTTCAGTTTCTTGTTTTTTTAATAGATTCACATGTTCTGTCTATTAAAGGAAGAGTATAACATTTTGTTAGTGTTTCATACATGAGATTAGTCACAAGGTCCTGATTTATGAATCTTCTATCATTCAGATTTGTTATTTATAATATAAAACCATGTAGCAGGACTCTGTCAATTAGAAGACCAAAGTAGACATGTCTAGCTCTTCCCTCCCAAAGAGGAACCAAAGACTTTTTAACTAAAAAGCTGGAAAAATCTTCTTTTAAAATACAGAAAAGTTAACATGATGAAGGAAGAGAAAATAAAAGGAGTTATAAAGGCTCGCCAGTAATTTAGTGTGTCCCTGTAGACAAATTTTGTCTTCCAGACCTGCCTGCAGCCAACCAAAGACTTTGCAAATTGCAGCAAACTGCAACACACTCTGTGGAAGAGCAATTCCTGCAATGTTTGTCTGTTTGCTCCTTCTCAAAAGTCATTCCAGCATTCCACATGTTAGCAACTCTCAGTTCTGCTCTACTCTCTTGCTTACCATACCCTAGAAACTTCTACCTCCTTTAGTATCATTGCCAAATCATTGCAAAACTGCTGAAGATTTCTTTGTCCCTTCTCTCCCTGCCTGATTCTGCATTATTATTGTGCTGAGAAAGTTATGCTCAGCATTATTTTAGTGACATGATATGGCTTATAGGGAGAGCAGGGTGAAACTGTATTTACTCCAATGCTCCAGGGAGACAGATGACAATTATTTCATAATGGAAAAGGTAAAACACGCAAGTTATTTACATATGGACTTTCTCTGTCCATATATCAAGAACAAGAAAAAGAAAGACATTTAATTCTTGCTTGTGTGCATCTTTCTGACAGTTAGGTCATACCCTCGAGACTAAATTTTTAAATTTCAGGCAATGAAAAGAAAGCATACCTGGAAGTCCACTGGAGAGGCACCATGGAATGGGTCTTTTGGCTGTGGTACTGCAGCAGATGTTTTTTTCAAATAAGCTCTCCTACAGTGACAAAAAGGTTTGCTGAAGAAAAGGCTTAGTTTGCAAACACGCGAGCACATACTATATAATAACGCTCCTGAGGTATTATCTTATTTCTCTAAAACATAAGTAGTATTCTTCTAATTCAAAAGTAGCTAAAAATTACGTAGGCTGAATACAAAGTTGTAATTCTCTGTCGTTCAGAATTTCGATGACCATAATTAATTTAATGACTTACTAAGGCCTCACAGGAGGTTGGTTTTTTAAGTATGTGAAAAGGAAATGTTGTCAAAATATGGAAAAAAATTTCGTATGCCACCAATCTACTTTACAGAGTCTGGTGGTAGGAAAGAGGTACTGATATAAGGCCTTGTCTCAGAACTGGAAATCATTGTGTTGTATTAATCAAGTGGATAAGAAAGTTGGGAATCAGAATTATAGAGCACACTTGAGGAACATCCAGCTTCTAGTATAGCTCAGTGTCAATTTTCTCCCTCCCTTGTCTTCTTTAAAAAGATGCCAGAAATCTTCTGCTGGGGGAAGAAGGGTTATTTCAACTACAGAATAAAATTTTTGCACAAGAAATAAGGCTTACACTGTCATGCAGAGGAAAAGTGCGAGACCTGCTGCCAGCCCTGGCATCAGAAATAGCCCATAGGATGAAGTGGATTGTTGTGCTCCTGAAAATGAAGCAATCATCAAAGTGCTGGTTAACATCACAGGACGTGAAAGATTGCACAGCTATGTGCAATCTGCTTTGTGTCAGAATGTCAGGAAAAGGAAAGATTTCTTTACCTCACACCCCATTGCCCTGCAGCATGTGAAGGAATAGGATGGCTGACAGCACATGGGCTGTCCGCAGGAGCCTGAGACCTGAGCAACTGAGTCCTACAGAGTATTTAGATATCCAAGGTGGCAGAGAGCAACAGCAGGAAAAAGGACTTTATAAAGTCAGGAGCAAAGATGGAAGAAGTAAAATAGCTGGCAACAGACCTCAAAAAGGTCTGCATTATTCACTACCCCCAGCAAGAAGAACTGTCTCCCAAGAATGATTGGAGAACTCCCTAGTATTAAGAGACATGACAATTCTTCAACTCTCTTTGTCCTAACAAATTACAGTAATTTCACGACTATAAGGCGCACCTGACTATAAGGCGCACCCCCCGGGAGTCAGCAAAAATTGCAACATTGTAGATCAGATAAGGCGCACC
>PYHW01010271.1:5215367-5225368 GCA_013186435.1 Turdus rufiventris
CTTTTCCTACTCCCTGTTTGATAATCTTTGAGGCCTCGTTTCTTTGAGCAAACTGAATACTAAACTTCTAAAGCTATATGGTTTAAGTAGAATAAAGTTCTACTTTATTAGTAAACAAACTAAGTTTTGTTAGTAAAAAAAACCTAAGTGGTTAAGGTTTCCTAAAAGTTATACTTTGATGAACAAACTATGTTTTACCCTTACTACACTCTCTTCCAAGGGGAAGGTTGAAACTTCTTCAAGAGCTTGGTTCATCAGTGTTTCTTTCAATGGCTGTGTTGGCTTGAGCATGACCTGTGTTTTCCCATCCTTTCATCGATCCTGTGTGATTCCAGCCTGGCTGTGCTAATGCCACTTCTTGTGGGGCCCTGTAGTGAGTAGCTGCAAACAAGCGTTCATCATTACAACTAATGCTCCTCTCAGGAGTTTTTTTCCTTTTGGTTGCTTTTTTTTTTTTTTTCATTCTTTATCAGGAATAGTGGAATAAGATCTAAGATCATCTGAGATGGCAGTGTGGGCTAGCAACTAAGAGAACTGTAGCTGTAATAAATACTGACCCATCCTTAGTCACTAGAGGTATCAAAGCTCTCAGCATAGAGTTGTTTGCATCCAATTTATGTGTGAGTTTATATATATTTAACAAACTGCTTTAGAGAGTTCAGTGATTACAGTACTGTGATCAGAAGTGATGGAGAGCTTGAATTAGTTGTCTAGTCTGCCACTGATTCATTTCATGACCCAGAGTCAACCAAGTCTATGCACTTCACTTCCTCATTTACAAAAAAAAAAAAAAAATAGAGAAATTGTCGTCCCAAGAAGAAATTTCTGGGTAAATGCAGCAGTGTGAAGTATGATCACAAGTGCTGTGCAAGGGTCTTAGAGAGATGGGCTTCCTCAGCCTTTATCAGTGCTGTAAATCTAACAAAAAAGGGTTATTCTGATTAAAATCAGTTCCCAGTCTGATTCTTGTCTGAGCCAATAAGCAGTTGAAGAGTTCAACAACAAAGGAAATATTCAGGCATATGCTGTGAATACGTATGAATCACTCTATACTTGTTTCCAACTGGATCTTTTTTGCAGGGTTTTAAGGCATTTATTTTTCGTTTTTTATTTATTCATATTTCTGTGGTTATGCCAAAGGAAATCTAGCAAAGTATATAAATACAACTACACTTTCTGTAAGGTTTATATTTGAGCCTATTCTCTTCCTCCAGCACTGTCAGCATTACCTTCTTATTTTTAGCAACACGTGGAATAGAGCTAAGTCTTCATGAGACTTTTATCTCACATTATTTCAAAGAAACACTGACATTTTCTTCCTCCAGTTTATACTGAGGACTAGCTAAATTTTTCTAATGTCTTTTTGCTTAACCACTCCTATTTGAAATGCCCCATATTTGTCACTTACATATGTTTATTTCCTTAAAAAATGGTAGGACCATATTCTTATTAGTCTTTTCTGTGAGTTGTGATGCAAAACTCAGTTTAGTTTCTCTGCGTTGCACTCATTCTTCTGAACTGCCTTCTGTATTATTTGATGATGATAGTAAAATACATATGCAAGTATGTTAATATCCTCTGAAGCATCCTTTGTTTCAGACACAACTCATTTTGACATATTTTAATATCTTTAAATATATTTGAAATGTTTGACATTATTTTCATTCTTTTAGCTGAGATGTGACGATTATGATTGCACACAACTGCATAACAATCCACTGTTTCAAATACATAGAGTGTTCTTATTTATTTGCTTATTTGTTTGCTTATGTCTATTTTGTCAGCTTAGATTACCTCCATCTTTTGGGCAGACATCAGAAACAGTGCAAGCACCTTAGCTTCAGAAAAATACCAGAGAGAAGAAAATCTGCAATCATTTGTGGTTACCAACATTTCTGGCAGGGAAGGACAGGATCTCACCTTCGGGTCTTGACCCAAATACAATTTTTAGTTTTACTCAATAATTCTTCAATTAAAAAAATCCATAAACTGTTGACTCTTAGACATAATTTACCATATGCTTTATAAAAGATGTTAAATAACATACTTGATATTGGAAATAAAAAAAAAAAAGGCAATTAAATTACTTTAACCTTTCAACTTAACTCTGAAGATGCTGCAATTTAACTCTGAAAATGCTGTTAGGTGTGAGGTGGAATTTGTCTTACCTAAACTTTCTGAAAAGCTGTATAGATGCCCATAGGGGAACTAACAATTCTAGGCTGCCTTCACACTGCCTGGAGAAAAGACCAGCTGCTTTAGTTTGTTCAATCTAGTCAAGGACAAGATGAATGAAGGCGTCACCCTATTTATTTTTTTGCCATTCACTGAAAATATAGCTCAGAGGAATCGTTTTAATTCTGAGCTATCCACCTTTGCCTGCCAAATCCAAGAGGATTTGTTCCTTTCCCTTCTTACATCATCTGGTATTCACATGTAATTGCTAAACAAAAATACTGCCACTATTATTTTCTCAACTGAAAATTTATTATTAAAAATGTCTTTTTCTCCTCATTTTATAGCAGTGCAAGTATCATGTGCCCCTTCTCTTTAGAAAAACTGTTGCAGTAGAAGAACAGTATTATTTCCCCCAGAGATGTTTCAAACTTCCTTCCACATCTCAAATAGGTCCCATGCAGATTATTGATGAAAATCTTTGGGAAAATTAGAGGATTTCTATGTGAAGTTGTTTCCTTCCTGTACCATAGTTTATGAAGTTTCCATGAAAATTGGCTAATTCTAGACTGTGCTACAGCACAAGTTACTTCTCAGAGAAGCCTGAAACCTAAAACCCTTCCACAGGGGATAGTCATGTTAGGAATTCAGAAGTTGAAATGCTACTACAGCATCTAATCTCCTGTAGATTGATTGGAGAGGTGATTAGATGAAAATAAAAACTGTCCTGAATAGATGAGAATAAAAACTATCAAAATTCTGCTGATTATGAGAAACACATAACAATCTACTTTATAATATTTTGATACCACTATGATTTTTATAGTCAATGAAAAGGAAGGTTTGTAACTGAAAAAAAATCCCCAAAACTTATACTTTGTTTTTAATATGACTGGTTTTTTAGGGGAAATCCTGTGTTGAGTATAGTATGTTAAACTAGACCTCTGAGATTAATTTCCTAGCTTTGCCTCTGAAAGATTTTGGAAGACACTTTTGTCAGTTGGAAAATATGAAATGGACTTACTGCTTCCATGTTGAATGTGCTATGAGGTAAAATCATACCTACGTTCTTGCAGTGTTTTCAGGGAGCTGTGTATATGAAATCTTCTAAAGTTTTAAAATAATGAAAGAGCAAGGACACTGACAGACTCCCATTCTACTGGTGCCTAAATACAGTATTCCTAAAAGACTTGCCTCCATTTAGTGATTTTACTTTATGGATGCAAAGACCTAAAATCCAAACATTTCCAATTTGACTGTGTTTTCAAGAGAAGGAGGCATAGACTCCCCAGTTCTGTAATTCAGGTTTAACTGCCATTTGGATGAGGCCAGTAATACTGAAAACTCTGCAAGTTTAAAAATACAAATATACAATTATTTTCAGTCTGTAGAAAAAAAAAATGTCATCAAAATATTGGCTAAGACATTCATCAGAGGAAAGCAGGCATTTACTATCAGGTAGTGTGTATCTACCCCTCAAGCTGTTTTAACATTAAAACTAGCAGAAATGACAAAACTCAGTATTTCTTTGCCTAGCTTCTTTGGAGTGAAATAAAAGAGAAACAAAAAAGTGAATAGAAAAGAAAAACAGACAAAATTAAACCTACCTGCTCCTTGAAAACCTGTTTCCCTGTGGTGCTTACAGCAATGAAGAACAAAAAGGATAGAAACTGTGACTTTGCCTGGGTATATTTTTGCATGCTTTGACAATGTGATTTCATTGCCTCATTTCCCTTATCTTTACTTCCGTTAAACCATGGGGAGAAGCAGGGTCACTCCTAGCCTTGGGAGATAAGTAAGTCAGAGTACAGGGATGCCTTCTTCATTATTTGATTCACATAATTTTCCAGTAATTTCTGTCACACAATTTTCATACAGAGGTTTTGTACAGGGCATCACCTGAAAGGTAGATGAATATGGGTCTTTCTTCTGGCCTGGGCATAGGTCAGGCATCATTGCTTCAAGCCATGCCACTGTTTTCTGCTTATTGCTTAGGGATGCTGCCCTGTACAGCCCACTGCAGAAGAGCTGCTCCCAGCTTTGCACTTGCCAGCCTCATTCCCTGTAGGTGGGTAACAAACCATGTCACCAGCCTCAACAACCTTCCTGCTTTGTGTACACATTTTCTGCGTTAGGTAAATTTAATTCACAGACCAGGAAAAGTTTCTGTGTATATGAAATATCCTGAGTCTCCCAAATTAACAATATGTCACTTGTCTGTGCTGGTCTCCTGGAACTGAAAAGCGTAGAACCTGCCTTTTGGTGTATCCCATAGAAATCCCTGTCTGAATACAGGGCCCTCAGTCTTCTTCATCTTTAAATAATTTAAACAGGAAAATGAAGTCATTAAAGTAGGCAACAATATTTAAATCTGATTATTTATAATATTGATGAACGTACTACTCTTTGGGGTTATATCTCACTGGAAGAGTGGTAAATCATATAAAATCTGTCCCCCTTCTGTTTGTCTGTATCTTGTACATTTTCATTTCCATCAGTCTTTGTTCTTGTTGCTCTTCTGGGCAGAGGAGGAATAGGTAGGGGATGGTTCTTGAGATATTTCCTCTTTTTAGGTCTCAATTCCTCAATTTTATTCATACAGTAAACAGCAGGACACTATTATTTACCCTGCCATGACATTTCATTTCAGGACCTGCAGAAATAAGGACTTCTGATTGCTGCTCTGTAGAGGAATTGAAAGAGGTCTGATGGAGGACTGTGATAATGCTGAGACTTTTGTAACTACTCAGTTTCTGTAATTCTTGAAATTGGACCCTGTTCTGTTCTCAGAACAGAATTATTCTTGGAACCCTGAGTTCCAGCACTATAGAAGTTGTGTAATGGTGTAACTGCTACAGTGAATTAGGCTACTGGAAACTGAGCTAGAATAAAAGTCTTAATTAAATTTTCAACTAATTTTTTCACATATATTGGAAAAATTAGAATCTTCAATATTTATGCAGAGTAAACAACATTCTATCCATTTCAGTATAGGCAATTTAATTAACTGTATGGAATGTAAGATGTCATGAACTATATCCAAGACCACATCTGCAGTGGATTTGGGGTACTACACAAGCATCCCGGTCTGGTCAATCAGAGGGTCATAATCAGTGTTTGCCCTAGACATGGATGTTTTCACCAAGCCAGACAGCGCGATGATGAAGTTCTCCTTAGAAGCTATGCAGTCTGAAGGATGATTTGATTTGCTTAAGGAAAGGGAGGGAAGTTGCATGCCACAGTACAGTAATTTCACAATTCAAGCCACACCATTTTGACTAAAATTTTGCTCCCGCCCCAGAAATACGGCGTACACTCAGGGGCGGCTAATATGTGGAAAATTTTCTGACATTTCCAACCCCTGAAGTGTCAGCCAGGGTGCCGAGCAGAGCACCTGCCAGTAAAACCCAGGTTTACGTGATTGTCACAAATTGGTTACTCTGTTTTGCGGCGGNGGGGGAGGTGGGGGCTCCCGTCCCCGCCTGCCACCGCAGAAGCAGGGGGGCTCCTTCCCCGCCGTGGGTGCCAGCGGGCTCCGTGTCCCCCTGCCACCACGGGGCAGTGCCGGGCTGGGGCGAGCAAGCCCAGTCGGCAACCCCGAGCAGGTGGAACCCTCACCGCCTGAGCTGAGCCAGTAAACCCCGCGATCTCACGATTCTGTTACTAATTGGCAACTTTGTTGCACTCAGGTCCTTGCTGTGAACGACAGAGCGGCTTATAATCAGGTGCGGCTTATGTATGAACAAAGAACGAAATGTTGCCGACACCCAGAGATGCGGCTTATAGTGCGGTTTGTAATCATGAAATTACTGTACTCTAAAGACATCCTTTGCAAGACCAGCACATTTTACCACAGATTTTTGGGGTCAATCTGTATTCTTCTTAAAACCAGAATAATTTTATAACTTTCATAGTAACAGCTCTGTAGCATTTTCTTTACAACATAAGAATTTTACAATTTGCATTTAGTCTTCTTCATAGCTAATGCCAAGAGTGAATATTGCAGTTATAGTAATCAAGGGGCTAATAATCAAAAGAGAATTTTTCATTAATTTCTGATTTTCTTGCTCTGGCTTAATCTATTTTAAACCAGTGACCTTTTATGTGAGTTATCAAGAAACAGGAAGGAAAGTCATTAGACATGAATTTGTCTGTAAGAGGTCAGAGCTCCAAACACAGCACGCCTCAGCATAGGGCTATCCAGAGGGTACACTTGGCAGTTCTCTTCTGGATATTACAATACCTAAAAGATGAAATAAAACTCAGGTCCTCACTGTAGGACAATGACTCATCCAGACATTTATTTCAGTTTGCAAGTATTAATTTTCCCCCTTATTTCCTTTACTAGAATGATTGAGCTTGTTTGTACCTGATCCTAGGCTACCATCATGTGGCCACTATGAGAATCTTCCCAAGTTACAGAAACAAAGGCTGATTACTCACTAAGCCTGGAAAGCAGCAAGGCATTGCCTGCACACAAGATGAAGACCACTTGGAGATTTCTAAGGGCATAATTTTGCTTCTTGATTGTAAAAACACAGCTTCAGAAGGAAATTTTTTCTGTAAGTAGCAACCTTTAGTCACTCCATGCATTCAACTCTGAAACATTTCAAACTCAGTTTCAAATCATCCCCATGTAAATCCTCTGATAGGGTCCCCCTCAAGAGCCATACCTCTAGGCTGGAGAGATGCCATTTTGACAGATGGATGGTTAGATGGCTGTATGGGCTCATCCAATGACAAGGTCAGTGCCTCAATACCCAAGTGGAAATCAGTAACCAGAGATGTCCCACAAAGGTCCATGCTTGGTTGAGCACTGTTTTACCTCTTCAGCAGTGCCATGGCCAGTGGGATCAAGGGCACTCTTCAGTGAGTTTGTGGGTGACACCAGGTTGAGTGGTGCAGTTGTTGCATTAGAGGGAGGTGGTGTCATCCAGAGGGAGGCTTGGTGCTTGACAGCTTTGAGGAATGGGCTCATGTAAACTTCATGGAATTAACAAGGTCCTGCTTCTGGGTTGGGGCAATCCCCAATCTCTGTGAACAGGTTGCTCAGAGAAGGTGTGGATGCTCCTTCATTGGAAGTGTTCAAGATCAGGTGGGGGCAGAGTTGGACTGGACAATGTTAGAATATCCCTTCTAATCCAAACCTTTCTTTGATTTTGGTGTACTATAAAATATGATTGCAGTAAACACTCTCCAAAGCTCATGCATCTGAGCTATCATGTCAGACTGTGACTCAGGTATGGAAACATCTGTTTCTATACATTTGCAGCTGTAAGCGTAGGAACAGAGATCTCCAGGTCACACAAGGCTATACGGTGAAAGAAAACTTTGCACCAAGTAAAGGTACTTATACTAGACTCATTTTTATTCATACAATTATAGAAATAGTAATTTAAAATAAACTCTGTGGTTAATATATTCATTGCAGAACCAAACTGGTTTATTTGTCAGACCACTTTATCAGACCATAATCCACATTGGAGTTGGAGTCTACCACAATTTGAAGCCTAAATATCCAGCCGAAGTGGGTATTTATTGTGGTGTTAACATTTCACCTTAGCCTTTTTCTCAATGTACAACAAATTGTTTAAAAAGTGGAAAATTGGAAATAGTTTTGATAAGGACAGTAGGGCAGAACAGCAATTTCCTCGCTTGATAAGGATAGTAGAACAGAACATCTTACTTTTATCAAGGATAGTAGAACAGAATTACACAGCCTTGAAGAAATAGATAAAGGATGTATCTTAGGCAGACAGAAATCATGCAACATGCAAGCAGGATGCCATCTCAACTGTGCAGGGCTGACAAAGCAGAAATTATGCAGAGCAATGGTATTGTGCTTACTCAAACACACGGATTGAGGAACAGCCACCTAAAAAGGACACCAGGGATTGAAGACAGAGCCCAAAGAACCACATTAGGGTTTCCAATAAGGAGTGTGATTCTGTAAAATAAAACCCAGGAGGTGGGGCTATCTAATGAGTACATAATTAGCTTGTACGATACAATCTCTGTTCACCTGATGCTCAGCACACTTGATTAGAGGAAATATCCTTGGGGTGACCAGCATGCTGCAATAAAGAATGTCTGCTATCTAACACTCAAAACTGTGCTAGAAGGTTCTGTCCAGACAATTTCTCTGTCAGATTAGGTAAAGGCTTTTAGCTACAGATATTGTTAGTTCCTGGTCCTAGATTTTATTTTAAAAATTTATTTTATTTTAATATTTTGTATTTTTTTCCCCATAATTAAAGCTCCATACATTGGATATAAAACAAAGATGGGATTAATTTCTAAAGTGTGGATTAAAACTGCATATTGTATTCACCTATTCCGTGCTAATTTTAAACTCTGTGAACAGGAATGGATTCCCTCTGGATGAAAATGAACAGGATGAACAGGGTGCTGTTTTATCAGAGTGTATTTATTTTCATTGAAAATAGCTGAATTTGATTTGTGTAGATAAAAATATCTTGACAGAAAAGACTGAAAATTCTTTATTAAGAACTCCTTTGCCTTTCAAGTTGCAGTGACATTTGCTGGATTATTCCTAGAAAGGTGATATGCATCAGTCTGAAACTGTGTTTCTACAGCACACAAACATGCACTTCTTTCCCACCCAGTGCTCTACTCTCATAGAGAATTGTGTTAAAGTCACTTCCTGTCTAGGCTACTCTGAGTTTTGTGTGAGAAAATATTAAGGAAATAAATAAATTAGATGCCTCCTCTGCCTTTCTGTATTTTGTAGAAGACTTGGGCTTAGTACATTGCAATGGTGAAGTTTTGTATTTAAGCTATTTTATTAATATATGTATTCATGGATTCATTGTCAAAATTTGTGAGATCCAAGCAAATTCTGCTTCTCTTTTTTTTTTTCCCAAGCCTTTTAAACAACTATTTGCCCAGTATTTTTCAACTTGTAATTTTTCCTATGAGATATTTAGAAAGGATACAGTCCTTTAAAAACCCTAAACATTGGATAACTCTTAGTTGCTTTCCACCCATATTGAGGGAAGTCACTCTATTAAAGCAATTCTGTTTTTAGCTGTAAAGGAAGCTGAAAAGATCCCAAGTCTGACTGCAGTCCATCTTTGCCACATTGACATGTCCTTTTCAGGTTCAGCAGCCTTCTTTATTGACCTGTTGACCACAATTTTTCCTGATTTGGTTAATCTTTATGTTGAAAGGACATGTCCAAAATTCAGCCATGTAATCAGAGGTCTGATCTAATAGGAGATGATCAGTATTAGCATTTCACCCGGCAGAAGGGATGGTTTGGAGAGAAAAGCACCTGTTTAGCAAGATCTCCTGAAGGCATTGACAAATCTACGTGAGATAAGGCAATGGCTTTAAATTGAAAGATGGTAGATTTAGATTGGATATATTTGAAGAAATTCTTTCCTGAGAGGGTGCTGAATCACTGGAACAGGTTGTCCATAGAGGTTGTGGACTCACCACTCCTGGAAGTGTTCAAGACTAGTTCAGTTGGAGCTTGGAGCAACCTTGTCTAAGGGAAGGTGTCCCTGCCCATTGGAACGAGATGATCTTTGATCATATGATTCTACAGTTCCTCAGGAACAAAAACTTGTTAAACTAAAGAACAATGGGTTTAAAGGAAGATAAACATTTAGCTACACGCACTTGTCAGATAAAAACAAAGTGCAAGTGGCTAAAGTAGCGTGACTCAGCCTAATGTAGGGAATAGTTTGAAAGAGTGATGTCAATCCTGAATCAGCTGGGCAAACATGTGAACTCTCATGTTAATAAAGCTGGTGGTACTACTGGTATGATTAAATGCACTGGTAAGGGTGGGGGGAAGAAAA
>PYHW01010271.1:5226202-5283263 GCA_013186435.1 Turdus rufiventris
ATAAATATAAATATAAATATACATATACATATATATATATAAATATATATAGGTAGGGTTTATTTTAGAATAATTTGTTTGCAATGGAAAGTAGTTATGTACATATTTTGGTTATTATCCATAGTAATACAAAAGTATGAAAATAACACTTAAGAAAAAGTGTAAGGGAAAAGAAAGAAAGGATAAGAGTAGAAAGGTATCACCACCTGTGGATCCCAAAACAAGACTTGATTGTTGCAGTTTTGATATCCTTTATGCCCACTGGTCAAAGTGATGGTCACAGTCTTGAGCCATTGGGAATGGGGGAAACCCAAGAAACACATAGCTCAAAGGATTAATATAAGCTTGGGCTGGGTGGGAATGCTGAGATACCACCCATGGGGCAGGGAGTCTTATACAGTCTGACGCAAGATTGTGGATCTTGGGGCAGTAAGGGGTCTTTGATGGTTTATAACACCTTCTAAGACATTTCAACTGTCTTTACTGTAGTTGAGCCAATTATAGACCATGAGAAGGGATTAATAATCTTCAGGCCACGTCTGAATGCCTCAGTACATCCCTGGAAGGGAGTTTTCACTCCTGAGTCTTTTGTGTAAAGTAGATATTCACCATGTCATGTCTACACATGAGTAATTAGCAGTTTAGCATTCCAGTCTCTCACAACTGCCTTTCAGTGGGATTGCTTTCTCAGTGTATTGGCCCTGAGCAGAGGCTGAGACACCACAAGACCTCAATTGAAGAATTTGTATTAGTGAGCTCCAAGTTAGTAATGAGTTTGAACAAGCACAATTATCAATGTTGACCAAAAATTAAGATTGATGAGCAGAGTGCCTAGAAATGTATCTTTCTCTAATACAGAATGAATTTCTCAATATGTCTCTGGATGAAGTGACCAAAAACAACTATTTTCTGTTGTTGTGAAGAAGCTGACATGTTTCGAAAGTGTGAGCAAAAGCTGTCCCACAAACAGTTTATTTACTTTCACTTTCCAGATGGATGGACATTTTCTCTCTGCCTGTCTCTGATGAATTTTGTATCACCAGACTGTTTGGCTGAGAATCAGTTTTCTTTCAACTGAGTGTTAAACGCTGCTCTTTACTATTGTGCTCTTGACAGATAGAGTTTGGTAGGGAGGAGTGTTACAAAGGTAAGAAAATTTTTCCTAGAATGATGGCTATAGCAGGTGGATAGCATTTTTTTCCTCCATGCTTGGTTGATAATAAACACTGACATGCTTGTCTTCACTGAGAATGTCATCTGCAATACATGTTGTCATATTTGGTTAGGCAATGAGCACCCTATACAAGCACTAGAAGGCTCCTTATTCCATATCAGAAATCTAGACAGGAAGCAGATTTTTGTCAACTACTTGTAAATCAATAGATGCTTTGCCAGTGCCAGTCCTAGCTCTTGATGTTGGCATTATGAAAATTAGAACATGAAGTTTAAAAATGTTTCAGGGAGTGTTTCTGTGTACCTGAAATGTTTTCAGCATACCAACAGGGAAGGAAGATAGAATTAATCATTATGAAAGACATTCTTATATTAATTGTATAGAAGCAGCATGGAGATAATTTAACAATGCTCCATGAAAGGAGTAGAATGGAGTAAATTTTTCTTGTTTAGAGTCTCTTGTTTTTTAAAATCTGCTTGGTTTTAAAGGTTTCATCCTAACAGGGGGAGCAGGCATTAACTATTCTGCTGTCAGCACTTGAATATATCTGATCAGGAATAGTTGCACAAATTAATAATCAGGTGATATATATGCTCTGAACTGGCTTGGAATTTTCCTGTATTAGGTATGTTTCACCAGTTCCCTTGAAATAATACAGAAGAATCTCTTCTTAGGAATATTCAGGATGCATAGCTATTGTTTTAAAGATAAATCATTCTTTCAAGCCTTATTCTCTTAGGCTGCTCGTAGTCACAACTATTGTGATGCATCAATAGTCTGACCATCACCCCAGAGGAAATTTCTGTGCATAATGAGACATCAGCTTTTGACCCGTGTTAGGAAGTTTTTTTTTTTAATGTAGTTCATTAAATTTAAAATGGAAATGACAAGAATATTAGCAATTATCTATTTCAGATATATCTGGTGTGATTTGGAAAACTTGTATAATGTCTACATGTCTGAGTTCTCACTCAGGAAAGATTAGGATTCTGTTTTTATGTATTCATGCTCTCCTCCATCTCTCCCATTACATGCAGTGCATATCCTAAGGAAGGTGTTAAATGGATCTGATTTAGTCTAATGGTTCTGTAATCACAACACTAAAATCACTATGCTTATAATTGAAATCTTTCACTGATTCCTCATGATTAGCTAAGGCCAAACATGGCTATATGGTATTGCAGTCCTTTATAGGACTCTTTCTCACCCCTGATGCAAAGTCACTATATCCTACAATGTACCTCAAACCTGCACATTGCTGTCTCATAAATCTCTGCCTGTAGGATTTGGGAGACACTGGAACAGAGGCGTTGTATCAAAGATTGACTTTCACTGTCAACAGCTGGCTATTTGTTGCAGCTGATAATTTTCAGAAAGCACAGAGATGTCTCCTCCAGGAAATTACTTTCTCAAACCTTGCATTGGTGTATGTACATAAACACAGTTTGAAAAGTATTACAAAATAATCCATGACAAAAGAAATGTTACATTTTGAGACTGCAGATGCAGAGTAGAAGGCTCCATGGACAACTGCCATCCTTATTATATGGAACACAAACATGAGATCAGATTTAAAACAGAACTAAGAGATCCAGATAGTGGAAATTTAGTCACTGCAGTAGAAAGCTGTGATTTCAAAATTCCCTTCTGTTAACAAGCGCATATCACTTTCAGGACACTCCCTTTACCTTACTGCTCTCCTTTATGCCTATCTCGCTACTCCTTTGCAGTGAAATATATCACTAACAGCCCAAATTTTTGCAACTTGGTTTTCACTTCATTACAAAGCAAAAAATGAGTTTTCCCCTCTTCCTCTCTTGCTGTAAACAGAGGTGGAACTCAAGAGCACCCCAGATATCCCCAGCACGTGATTGCAAACACTAGCTGTGTCAACACATGCTAGACTGCAAGGGCTGTGAGAAGGAAAAAACTTTGTCCTTTAGTCACATGCTTGGGACTTCACTGTCTACACACAGGGCTCAGAGAACTAAGGCAGAAATGGCTGTCAAGTACTAAACACTGCTTAGAGCACAGGCTTTATGGAGTCTGAGCCATCATTCCTTTCCACAGGCACCCAAACCTGGTGGAGTGACCGTAGAGTTTGGATTTATGGATATTTTTAATTACTTGCCCTTTTAATCAGCCCAAATCCACACGTGGTTCCAATGCTTCACTCTGATGGGCTGAAACTCTCCTGCAACTCAGTGTGAGAGTCTATTAAGGATGGGAAAAGGTATTGAATTCCTACCATTCCTGCTTTCCTGAATAAATTCAAAATACAAAAATTTAAAAAAGAAAATTAAAATCTTTGATTATTTAAAATTTTAAGAGAACTCCAGAAAATGTGTGTAAAGTAATTAACTTCTTTTCTCTGAAGTCAGTAATGGCAGTGAGTTATGGTGTAAGAGAAGACGAAGAATATACTGCAAATATTGAGGTGCTACCGTTAATTCAAAGCACGAACTACCCTTAACCAGACAAAATTAACATGTTTTTCTAATAAACAGAAGAAACAAGGGGAAATTAAGTTTTCTACATTTTAAAAATTGAGTACTGGGCTTGAGGTCAGGTTTGCCACTATTACCATTGGATTTCAGATTCCAAGTCACATTCTTCTCACTTAAATAAAACTTACTTCTAAATATAGCCATAGTTCTTCAGAAGCATTTACCTTCCTATCCTAGTTCATCGCTAGAAAAATGTGGCTTTTGTACATCCCCACCATAAGATCATGTCTGATTAACACCAGAAAAAGGAAGCAATTGGATTCAAGCACTTGAGGTAAAGGCTTGTTGGTTTAGCCTTACCTTGAACAATTTTATTATCTAGTTGTAATGAGAATAAAAAACAACAAAAAAACCTCATCGAAAAACACATGGACCTAAATATATCCTTTTCTAATCTAAGATCAAGATTAGTTTACTGAATCTATGTATCAGGAAAATCTAGATATAAGTCAGGCAATCACTGTCAAACATATTTTATTGAAAGAAAGAGGCACACAAAAGACAAAGCAGCAGTTTTTAAGACTTTACTATTAAAAAGCTGAAACGTTCCATTGATCTTCTCTATGACATTTCTATAGTTGGATTTTTTTTGTTTTTTTTCATTTGTTTGTGTTTTCTTTGAAACATGTATTTTTAACATACATACTGAAAGAATAAAACTATTTCCATACATATCTCTAACAACGTCTGCCTGGGATGAGAGTGAAGGTCTTTAGGTTTCTAGCACATCACTGAGTAAGCATCAAAGGTGTTTTATGGGATTCTTCCTTTTTCAGCATTTTTCTGCTGTGTGTACAGTATCTAAAGATGGAGAAAGCACAGAAAAGCCAGTTCCTATGCTCTGGAAAGGATCACATCACCTAGCAAATGATAAAAATCATATTAGTTGATCTCTTCATCCCTTTACAGAAGAGATTGTGAAATATTTTTTCCAAATTTGGCAATTTTTGAAAAGGCAATAAATAATGCAATCTTGACATCTTAAGTTCGTTTTTGCACCAAAACCTGGAGTCAGATCCTTAGTGAATAAACTTTGTAATGTGAATAATGAGGCATATCTGTTCCAAGCCAAAATAAATTTTTAAAAAAGAAAAAAAAAGTCAACAACTTTTATCTATTATTGCCCCTCTAAATGCAGTTTAACATGGAAAGCTGGAATGCAAAATATCAGTGTTTATAATAAAGTAGTTGATTTCAAACCCACTTATTATCAAATCAGTCAACTCCTCCCAGAATGACATTCGTATGTTGTCAGCATGAATTGCAATTGCATTTGTGATAACTGCAAATTAATTTTATAAAGCAAACCAATTAAAAGGACAATGTCAGAGACTAGGCTGGGCAAACCTTCAGATACAAAGAGTTAAACATACAATCCTACCTGTTAAAGATGCAAGACTTATTTGCTCTTTTTCCTTATTAGTTCTGTGACTTTTTTTTGTTTGTTTTTCATTTGGTGCACACTGAAAGATGCATATTAGCCACTAAAATCCAGGAGAACAATGGCAAGTAGGGTAGGATCTTTCTGGGATTTTAATTTCATAGGTCACACTTGAACTGTGTGACTTAATTTCTTCTTTAGTCTGACTTCTTAAAATATAAAATACATTAAGTTTTGAAACCTTTCTCTTCCATATGCAAAAAGGAAATAATAGCAAGAGCTCTGAGTTAGTCATGCAGAGATGTGTCTCTTTAGAGGTCCAAAGACCTTGGGTAAGGTTCCAGCGAGTGTTTGATTGTTCAGAGGTGTGCTTCAGCCCCTCAGTGGGAAGTGGCCCTGGCCATGGGCTTTTCTGAGGGAGTGCCCTGTGAAAAGGGAAGTCCCTTGAATCAATTTCTCACTGTACTCCTAAACCAAGACATTCTCCAGTGCTGATCTGCTCTGCTTCTCAGACCAAACGATGCCCAGGGTTTGACAAGAATTAAAATTAAGGTAAGTTTTGAGAAAAAGAATGTAAATGGTGCTCCTCTTTTGACACTTCAGCCACCGAGAGATTTAAAATTTACTTGACCTATATTGTTTATTTCATCATTTATTGATCAGTTTCTACACTATTAAATATGGCATAGGGTGAGGAGTGTTAAAAAGTGTGACTTGACAACCTTAAATGAAGTCTAAGTTTTAGGCAGGCTTAAGCAGACAAACAGTCCCAGTGACTGCCTTCATCTAAGACTGTGAATTAGAACAATGAATAAAAGATTTAATTGTTTAATGGTTGAATTTTCTTTCCAAATTAGACACAATATAATTGTCAAGACCACCTGAAACTGTCTTTTTTGACAATTTTGCTATTTTTTTTTTTCAAAGAAAATATATGTATATAAGAACTATTTCTTTAGAAACTAACTTTTTCATTTAGGAAGGTATAATAATCAGCCCCAGAAACTTTTAAAGAACACCTTTATTCAAACACATGTTTAACATGGATTTAAAATAAACCAGTTTATTTTTCTGCCAGTTGAACTAACAGCTTTTAAGTTTTATGAAACTTGTTTTAGCTATTTTCATTTTTCTTTCTCTGTCTACTTCCCAAATTCACCAGGTGGGCTTTGTACAAACAGCCTCTACAGCTGTAGTTGTAGATGGGCTGGCAGCTCCTGTCAGTTCTCTTCCTTTTCTCTTACTCCAACAACCTACTGCTGTAAACCAGACATTGCTGGGCACCAACCAACAGGTATTAGTCATAGTTGAAGCTCAGAAATAAAAGAAAGGGGATAAATAAAATAAAAAGAAGTGGTATAATGTGTATAGTTTTTTTTAATAGGTGGGGGTTTTTTGGTTTTTTGTTTTTTTGTTTTTTTGTTTTTTTTTTTTTTTAACTCCCATTTTTGACAGCACACTGCTTGGAAAGAATTTGGGGGTTTTTTGGGGGGATTTTTTGGGGGATTTTTTTTGCATTATGGTTATTTTTCAGATGGTTTAGATTGTTGATAATTTCTGTCCCGCTAGATTAACTGGACTGTCTGCAAGTATCTTTGTCTGGTATGCATGTTTTCAGAGACAAAAGAGCCAGAGAGTCTTATGAGAAAAAATTGTCAGGCAATGAATTTTATTTTGCACATCAATGACTGAATTTCAGCACCATATGTTAACTCAAACCTCTTTGCAGCACAGGATGAGGAACACAAAATCCTGTCTGCACATGTCTGAGAAGAAATGTTCTGTCTTTCAACTCATCTATGCTGGCATAAATGAAAATATGTGCTCTTTGACAAGCTGTGAATCAGAATCTTTTTATGTATGGACAGGTTTTATTCCCTCCCGGTCACTTCAGATGTAATTATGCTGCACTGCTTCCAGTTTACTGTTTTCTGTGGACTAATTAATTGTATATAAACATAAGAAATACCCTGTGGGGTCAGCCCAGCTGTCCTGTTGCTCTGCCTGCAGCAGTGAGGACAGGAGGTGCTGCTCAGAAATAATCCACAACTCTGGCCACCTCCTGCAGCCCATTCCTGAGTATTCCCCCAGCACCTACGCTGCTGAATTAGGGATGTGAGCTTGTGCATGCATCTCTAGCCCTTTTGGGTGGCTTTCCATGTACCAGCTTTCCATGCATTTGCCTGCTCCCGTTTGCAGCCTGCTCGCGCTCTCCCCCATCGCAGCATCGGTGGGAGAAGGTGAAGTGCCTCTCAGTCTGCTACAAAAGGTACTCCTAGGAGCAGCTCACCTCGGGGAAACAGCACTGCTCTCACCTGAAATGTGTTTCTTTGACTCAGATTGGTTGGCTTTCTCCTAAGCTTGTTCAGGATTACTTTAAAATCTTCCTTGTCTGCCCCTGTGTGTCCTCTGTCCAACTAGATGCATTTATATTGTCACACAGATTATGTCCATTTTTGTTTCTAACACCAAAAAACTGTTGCTACTGTAAGTTTTATTTTGTTCCTTTTCTTGTTCCACATCCCCTTTTGACTTGTGTTTTAAAAAAAAAATCATGTTAATATTAGCCACAAGTATTTTAACTGGCTTAGTGTTTTCCAACCTCATTTTTCCCTTTCTCACAGTTTAAATAAAGTACTTACATGTTCCTAGGACTGTTTTTGATTGCTCCATTCCACGGAGAGGGATAAGTCACTATGTGCTGAATAGCAAACCATCAAAATTTCCTTATCTATATTTTATATTTTCCCTGACTTTTTCCTCTTGCCACACACCACCGTGCTCTAGATCAACAACTAATGGCACAGCTCACCCCTTCCCTCTCCAGACAATTAGAATTATCTTCTTACCTGGGCACACCAAGCAGGAGAATTCACTCTTCTTTTGGCCGGCTCTGTGCACAGTGTGACTTGCATGCTATAGCTGCTGCTGATGGTACAGCTGAGATCACTCCAGAATGATCCAGATGGGAAAACCTGAGTCTTACATGTTTTTCTAAAATTATTTTTTCACAGCACTTCGTAAACAAGGGCAGCATTCCTTAAGCAGTCTCTTTTTCACTGCATTTTGATAAAATAGCATTATAAATTAATCTCTATATGTATGTGATTTTAAGTATATGTGTATTTAGTTTTTCCAGGAAACCTCATCGCAGAGTTTTTTGATGTGCTGAACATTCAGACGTTTTCCTCTACATGACCAGAGCCACTTATCAGCCAATGTATTGCAAACCTTTTGATATAGCTCCAGGTGCTGTTCCTTGGATACCATATGTCTGAGAATTTAAAAGAAAAAACAATCAGAGCCAAGATAAATCAGTTAGTGAGTGAAAGCCTCTGAACATGGAGGCATATGAACACAGAAAGTATCAAATGTCATTTTTCATTAAAACAACCTCTGAATGAGACCCTTCAGAGAAATAGCAATGCTGTCTTGCTAAAACCAACTTGGATCAGTCTGAATCTGTTTGCTCACTGTATTCCAAATTTAGCAAACACCTGAAATTCTCTTGCTCAAACTTATTCAAATGGCAGGATTCATCTCTTCTTATGCTTCATATCCTCCCAAACCAGGTAGCACAAGTCACAGCCTAGAAAAATCAGTTCTCTATGGTCACAAGAGGCCAAATGACACATACAAGTAGAGCTACTGGGCTAAAATTTGGTTGAGGGTATGTCAGGGGGGCCCTACCCAAAACACCTGCAGTGTCAGTAGTGTCATATCTGTTGTGTTGGATTGCAATCAAAGCTGTGCTGTCACTCAAAACCAGTGCTCTATGGCACACATTCTCTCTGGCCCTGGTATCCAGTTAAAGAGTGGGAACATCCTGGGAACAGCAGGCATCAGTCAACCAGACCTGTCAAACATGTGTCATTTCGTATTCACTTTTTGCACTTTCAACACCTTTTAAGCATCTAGGTGACACTTTCTTAATATTTCACAGATGCAAAATGAAAACCTCCTGTTCTAACTACTTTTTCAACCAAACTTGGAAGTAAGGAGTCTCAGTTTCCTCAGACCTGTGGCCTGAAACTTTTGCTATGGCACGTGTTACAGTCATTCCTGTCCTGCTGTTATTAAGCTGTTTCCAGCATAAGACACTGTTTTCCACAATCCTGGCAAGTGGACAAGAAGACATAAGGGGTAAGTAAAGTACTAACAGTTCCTATGCTAACCATCCCAGATGTTTAATGTGAGCAATCTAATTGTCAAGGCACTTTGCATGACCCACAGAGAGACTTGCAGTAGGAGAGGTGTCCAAGACAGGCAAAGTGAATCAATTAATTTTGAAAGCTGCAAAGAGCAGCATGATTCCCCCTGCTGAAAGTCATATTCAGCAAGGCTCAGAAATTCCTGCTCCATGCAAGAGCAGAGGTCCTGGTAAAGCTACTGTGCATGTAAGCCTTGCTGAGGGACAATTTTGTGTACACAGTGGAGGATCCTCTCTCCATGAAATATCATTGTAATTGCAGATGCACTTAGGCTGCATAATGTCCTGTGGACCACCGAGACCGATTCAAGAGTTATTTTGTCCTGGAACAATAACCTGACAAAAGAAGAAACTAAGAAATATGATGTGAAGTATATTTTGGTTTATAAGTTCTTCAATACCACCAAGGAAATGAAAGTAAGTTCTTCAGAGATTGCACATAGTGTAAAGTGAAATAATATATCATATCATTCAGTAGATAAATTTCCATAATTTCCTTTTCAATACTAAGAAATGTCCATCTTCACAGAAGTTCTTCTTCCTCCTCTTAGGAAAGACTACAGGAGAAGGAAAAGATAATACGTCTTAAATTACACTCTGGTTTCAATGCTAAAGTTAAGACACAACTTTTTGCAAAAGGAACAGAAGACATAATTAAGGAGAGTGACTGGACAGAACTTACTTACAAGGCACCTCCAGGTCAGCTATTTCCTACTTGTTGATAGGACATCCAAGAATTTATGATAATTTCCTGTCTTGGAGAATTTCTAAAATCTCATTATTATCTTCTGCTACTTTATTTTTTTTTTTTGTACAGATATATTAAGAATATGGTTCATAATACCTTGAGATATTTCGGAATTATTTCCTTTATTAGATGTGTTCAGATTCCAAAAACTGCAGCTCTGTTGAGCAAGATGTCAGTATGACCCAAACACTTCATTTTCCCTACCAACCCATGTCTCATGAAGATTGCCTTCTCTATCACATGACTTCAGCAATTCTCAAAAGATCAGAAAATTTAATTTATTTTTATGTAGGTTAGTAAGGCTTTGGTGTTAGTAGCAGATGTGCTTCCCAGTTTTCACTGTCTAAAAAGCAAAAAGATCTACTTTTTGCTCACATAATACTTTTTCATGCTTCTGGAAATATGCCAATGTAATGAGCTTGTAAAGGCAACCATCGTGCTGTTATTAGGAAATCAATGTAAAATAAACACAATTTTTTCTTTTCACCATTTCTTTGTTGCAGTCTACATTCAGAATCTTTCATGCATCATATATAACATTTCTTTTTTCAACTGCACCTGGCACATCAAAGCAGAAGCTCCTGAAGATATCCAGATCTTTACCTCATACAGGTAAGGATGTTTAGCAAAATAAGTAGGAAACCATGACTTTGGACCTAAGTCTTTGTTTTTAAATACTTATATTTCCTTCTCACAGACATGTAGGAAAAGTTTTTGCATGCCAGCAATACATAAAAAATACAAGGAAGAAAAATATTGGATGCCATATGAAAGAAATACATTTCCAACCATCAAGGAAAATAAATTTAAATATAACTGTGAGAAATTTGAGAAATAGTTCAAGAGGACTGTCTTATTACAAAGCTTTCACACCTCAGAGAATAGGTAAGTATTGTCTATTATTGTCTATTATGAAAAGTTTATTTATTGGTTACTTCATGGAAAGCAAAAAAGGAAACAGATGTGACAAGTCATAATATTAATTCTAACTATTTAGATATTCATCTCAGTGCGAATGTTACACAAAGATTAAACAAAATGGATTAAGGTGGAAGGTTTTTTAATTTTTTTCTGATTTAATAACATTATCTATAATTTTAATTAAAATAAAAGAGAAATGTGAGAAAACAATATTTAAAAGCATTATACTCTTGTTTTCCCTTTTTTTTCTTTTCTATCCTTTTTTATTGTGCTGAGCAAGTGTTATTAAGAAAAAGAGCATAAATAGTCACAAGTCTAATTTATAACCTGAATTTAATGTTCTCAAACATTAGTAGACTTTTTATTTATTTTTTAAGTTAAAAATATCTCAGTAGTTATTTTTAATTATCAACAGTTTTGAATGATCATATAAAATTACTTCTCCTAACTTCTCTGGGAAGTTTGAATTAATCTCATGGGCAAGAAATTCACCTGAATTTTAGCAAAGATTGCAGATTCAAATGCCTTTTAAGTCATTAACATGTTGATCATCTTCTAGACCTGTAACCTGGGAATCAGTCATAGCTCAAGGGATAGCAAAAATATAATTCAAAACTCTAAAAATTTATTCTGAGTTAGAGCTCATCTGACATTTTCTAAGACATTAGAATTGTTTGCTTTACCTAAATCTTTACACTGCAATAGAAGCCAGCTATAATCTGACATATCACAAAAGGATGATAAGAAATTGCTGCCTATTCTCGACATCCTTACAGAAGGGAGAATGGAAGCAGTATTTCAGACTAAACAAAAAAAGAAACCAAAAAGCAAAAACTAAAAACCAAAAACCTGCATCTTACTCTTCCCATGGCTCATGAGTCTTCCCAGCATCTGCAGAATTCTTCATGTATTGACTCAGACAAATTCTCTGAGCAACAGGTTGTTCTGAGAAATTGTGGACGCCCCATCCCTGGAAGTGTTCAAGGACTGGTTTGAAGGAGATTTGAGCAGCCTGATCTGGTGGGAGGTGGCTCCACCCATGACAGAGGATTTGGAATTAGATGATCCCTAAGGTCCCTTCCAACCCAAAGCCTTCTAAGATTCTATGAAGACTTTCTAAGTGCTCCTTCTGGAACCCCTCTGGGAGAGATGAAATTCCATTTTTTTAAAGTAATAATACCAGGCCTGTGGGTAGACAAAACACATGTTTCCTACGTGACATGGAGCCAGTAGCAGCCTCTAGTTCTCCTCAACACCAACACAGACTCCAGAGAGGGCCTTCTTCCCCTGCTCACTCTTTCTGCCTTTCCTAGAAAGATGTGTGAAAAACCCCAACTATGTCACTTTATTTTGAGACAGTTACCGAACAGCAACTTCAAAGAAAATGTGTCACTCACTAGAATGACTCCTTTGGGTGTGGCAAACTCCCAAACACTCAGCTGTGTATTTTTAGGACTAATGTATTTTCATGTGTTTTACATCAGTTTAAATATGAGAAAGAGCATGAGGTATAGAAGGTCTCTCTGTGCTCTTTATTTTTCAGAGAAGCTGAACCCGCCAATCAATGTCTCAGTTTCCCTTGAAAACAGAAGTCTTGAAATTCACTGGAAACCTCCACCTACTATTGGTTCAGCAAAGAAAAAATGTTTTTTATACCAAGTGAAAATAACTGATCATAAGGTAATCAGTTTCCCTGGTAGTACAATTAGTCTGTATAACATAACTTCCATAAAAACAAGGAATCCTTCAAACTTTACAGAATTTAATCTCAAACAAACTTAAAAAAAATCCCATTATCTTTAATAATCCAACTTACCTTTCTGGTAAAAATGAAAAAGAAATACATTTTATGAAATCTTTCAGAGTCAGGCTTGCATTGAAGTGAATTGGAAGTTTTTGTCTCCTATATTACATTTGAATTGCACATTAATATCACATAGACCGTATTAACTACTTTGTTATAGAAGAAGTGTTGTCTGAAAGCTAAGAAAGGCTGTTAGGTACCATGGGAAACAAGATTAGAACTTGAAATGTTTGTTAAGTCTGAAATCCACAAGCCAAAACTCAGTAATAAGGAAAATCCTATGATTAGGAAATACAGCTCAAATATGTCAACACAAAATAAGGAATTGAAATATAGGAGTCAACACAGAAGAAAAAAGGTCTGTGGATTACATGGAACCACAGACTGAGTCAATCATTCTGTGTTCTTGGGCAAAGGTCAAATGTCATTTAAGTATATACGACCAGCATGTCACATGTCAGATGCAGGTTGTGACTAATTTGCCCATCTAGATGTTGAGTTTCACCTGACGTTTCATGCTGTGCTTTGAGCACCATAAAATATTAATGACACCAGAACTGGAAGAGTCTTAAAAGGAAGAGAAAGAAGACACATGGTGTACAGGGTCAAATTCACATTACATCATTCAGTAGGAGGAGAAGAGATCATGTTTTCCATCTTCTTCATGTATGAGATTCATACTTTCTATTTCTTTGTAGCCTTCTAACATCACTTTTAATTTATACAAGCAGGAATTTTCTCTCTTTTGTTACTACTTCCTAAATTTTTTCACATTGTTTATTTACAGAAGTTTACTTCAGTATTTAAAAGTGGTGGATGATTTAGAGATCCCTCTGCTTTAAACTCCATCACTCCATGTTTGGGCTTGATCTTTTGAAGTGATGTGCTTTTTTCATAGGCACAATTAAATGTGTTTCAGGATAGTAACAAAAATAGAGGACATCCTTCACTTGAAAAATACAAGATTTTATTCTACCTGAGAAGRAAGTGTAGCACAAAATGCTTTCAAATTTCCTAATGTCCTGCCATAAATTATACCTCCTTCCATCAGTTCTAACACACATCAGATGAGAGTCAAATTGTATCTGGACATAAAAACAGAAAATCTCCTCCTACTAGTTAGAGATGCAAATAGTAGTAGCTGACATCCCTAGTTTATATCTATTTGAACTGCAATGTAAAATAATTTAAAATAATCCCCTAAACCTCTCTTGATAGATTGTGAATGTCACTGCAGAGAACTATAAGTATCCATTTCATAAGCCAGCAAAAAAATGTGCAGCACAAGTGAGGGTAAAGAAAGAGATTTGCATTGCAAACAAGATCTGGAGTGATTGGAGTGAACCAGTACTCATTCACGATGGTAAGTTATATATTTGCTACTCATAACTGTTAGCATGAGTTATATTATTACCATTCAATATATTTACTTCATTATTGCCTCTCTTCTTCTCCAGGCTCTTATTGGGTCCTAACTGTACCTAGGGGCCCATGGTACACACCAGGCTCACATGGCTCTGCTGGAGGGGAGTCCTTAGTCTGAGTTCTGCTTCCCTGGTCTTTACAGAGCTGCTGTCCTAAGTCACACATGACTCTTGACAGCCTTTAGAAAACAGTAATGGTCAGCAGCTGACAAGGTCCTAACACTACCATCCCTCCACCTGCTGCCTTGCCCTGCAAAGGACAGCCCGCACATTTCCAAAAATACTCTCAGCTGGAATCAGTAAGCCAAGAAATCCACAAAAGTCATAACATTTATGAAACCACATAGGCTTTAAGGACTAAGTCCAAAATTTCCCTTATTACATGGTGGAATCATTTTTTATCTGAAAGAGGTAGGAAACGGTTTAGCTCTCATTTAAATATATGTGCTCTGGCCCAAACAGCTCACGTGAACACGAAGTAAACAACAGCCTTGCAATACTTTTCCTTCAACCTCTATGAACACCTAACAATGGTTACACCTAACAAGGGAAACCTGTGCTTTCCATGATGAGAAAAATGTCTCCAAGTGCAGAAGCTTCCTGAAGTCAGGGTAGGCAGAGGAGAAGCAGTACAGTGGTGTGGTGCTATATTTATAGACAGAAAATTGTGTCTGTGTGGCAACATGCAAAACAAAAGTACAATACTACGGGTGGTAAAAAAAGCAAGATAAGTATCATCATTTAATACAACAGACTGTATTTTGGAATATGTTTTGATCTTTGAACTCCAAATACATATTTATCTGAGGACAGGAAGTGCCAGGGGAGACATTATTGTTTTTGAAATGGATTGAATGTAAATTCAGTTACAGAGTTTACTGGATATTGGTTGCCTACTCTATCAGATGCCTCATTGTATCCCACTGGCCTGCTGAAACCTTTTTGGCCCTAAATACATTCACTTAACTTCAAAAGCATTCCACTTGTGAAATACCTGGAGAGAGAATCCTAATTGTCCTTCATCTTCATTGTGGTGAAGGAGATAACTTTTCAGGCCATAAGAGTCTTGAATTCCTCTTTAAAGAGCCCCCTTTCCTCTCAGTAAAGACAGAGAGAGTCTAGGACCCCTGCATGGTCTAGGAGGGGTCTGCCTGGTCTGCCTGCCTGGCATCAGGCCAGGCTCATTGATGTGTAGATAGGGGAAATCAGAAGAGATCCTCTGGGTGGAGGCATGCAGATTTCCCTGCCAGCCTTTCACCAGAAAAAGGAAATGGAGTTGAGCATTCACCATTCTGGTACCAGCTTCCCAAACCTTGTTCTCAGCATGTGCCATCTCCTGTAGCTGTTTCCAACATTGCTGCTTTCCCAGCTTCCTCTACAGCTGTTGCTGAGGTTCAGTAATCACAGCATGTTTCCTCCACTTCAGAAAAGTTTATGATGGACAAGACCACCATGGCACACGAGCTGTAATATCTGCATACTGCACATGTGGTGCAGCAATTCCCCTCCTTGCTACTCAGGAAGGATCAGTGGTTTCTATAAAATGGATCTATGGAGATATTCCATTGGAGAGTCAGGTGCTCAGCCAAATCTCTTCACCTACTTTGATGCTGAGACAAATTTTTCTGTCCTTTTTACTCTGTATTCTGTGGAAATTTTTCTATCTGCTTCTAATTAGGAACATGTATAAATGGACATTATGCAAGTATCCTGAAAAGAAAAACATCCATTAAATATTTTTGTTTTGAAATGTGTAGAATTTTCTGGTATAACAGGATCTCTTTCTACTGAAATTCTTGAAGAAGCATGCCATGACCTGCTTTCTGTTTGCTTCTCCATTACATTCTACTGTTTCATCTAGGAAATGTGCAGCATTTCTTTAAGAATGCATTTTAAAAAGGCATTTTAGCATTCATTTAAAATAAGCTGAAACATCAAAATGAAATAACATAATTCAAAACATAACTAAAATATTTGTTCTGAAATGTTCCTTTGACATGAAAAGAATTTGCTAATTTTCTCATGAGGAAAACATTAATTCTCCTTTGGAATTAGCATATGGCCTTGAAAAAAACCCTCATAATTTAACCTGAACTGAGTTGTTTACTATAGAAACTTTCTGCTAAAAAAAGAAATGTTTAATCAGCTTTATTCATATGTAGAAACTTGAAATAATTGGTCTAATTTTTAGAGCTGATGAGCATTCATGAATCACTTTGAAGTTTGTAGTAATTCAGAAGTGTTCTGCATTTTTGCAAACCAAGCCACTTGTTTTGGTTTCAAAGTTCTGTTACTTCTGTGAAACTTAAAGCATTTGCATCTGAAAAAAAAAAAAAAACCACCATGACATGGTCTACACAAAAGAATGTACGTGCTTCTTTTCTTGCTGCTTTCCAAAATGCAAGAAGTAAGAAAGCAGGAGAAGCAAACCTCTTTGTGGTTCAGCTGATGATAAGAGCAGGGCTTCCTCTTCTCCTGGGTGTGTGCATGATATAGGGTTAGCAGAATGATGCAGAGCAATTACCACAAACTAAAAAAAAGAGTTCTACTACACAGTCCAGAGGTTGTTCAGAATAAGTTTTCTGAGCCCTCATCTCAGAAAGCAAGAAGAACATAACTTCCTTTTCATCTTAAAGTGAATAGTTTTGTACTTTAAAGAAGGTAAGGCATATCCTATAAGTTCTGCCCACAAATTTCTGAGTTGTTTCTTGGTTTCATATGAAATTTGTGCAAATAAATGGGTTCAAACTCTGAACTTTTGTTCCATTCTTTTATACTTTGATTTTTAATCAAGATTGATCCTAAAACCACTGTTTAACTGGCCTCAGACTATAAATATTTTAAGAACTGTCCTTGCCTGTTTTTCTTCAAAGTACTTAGTTAAAACCAATCCAAACTAGTTGTGGTTCTAAAGCTAGATATTAAACAAAACATAAAATTTCCCAGAAAAAACCCATTTCTGAGTCAACCAAATTCATTGCTGTTCTGGGTATTTTGGATGAAGAAATGCAAGGTAGAGAGAAGTAGTATTTGTTGAACAGTATAAATATGTATTTATGCCATTTCTTTAGGACTATGTCAAGCAAGGTTAAAAAGGTAAGTGTAATAGAAACCAAATGCTGCTTCTTGAATCAAAGAGAATATTTTGTTTGACAAAATGCTTTTATTTTCATTTTGCCTTAAATCAGTCACAGCTGTGAAGTGGTGAGGAGGCAGGAGCAGGAGACTTGTGGTGTGTGGAGATGGGAGGTAGCAGCAGTAGGAACTCAGGAGCTGGAGCAGCAGCAGAAGGACCAACAGCACATGGACAGAGGGTTTGATATCCAGAGGCATCAAGGCTATGTGGAAATATCTAGTGGCAGGATGGGCCATGCCCAGGATATGACAGCAGAATTCCAGGAAAAGGAGGGAATGGAATGAAGCAAGAGGAACTGCTGGACAAAGACAGCAGCAAGGCTGAGGGCTAAAAGGAGTAAGAGGAGGAAGGAACAGTGCTGAAATCAGAAGCCCTTTTCTCCTAAAAAACCTCCAGGAAATGTTTCTTTAAATCTGTGACAGTTCATGAATAGAGCAATATTTATGAGTCCATATGCAATTCATCCATTTAACAACTGCTCTGGCCTCTCCCATATACTCTCCCATACAACTAACATTACTTTTCTTTTTATTTTTATTTTTATTTTTTTTTTAAAGAAAAGACAGTGGATATCCTGCTGCTAAGCCTCACATTGTTTTGTCCTCTGGTTTTCCTTGGAGTATTGCTGATGTATGCATTTAGAAGGTAGTGTACATTTCTGGATGCCTGTATAAATTTCTGGTGGAAGAGGGGTAAGGATGAGAGTAAACCATACAATAGATAAAAGTCAAACACAGATTTTCTCAGACAAATCATGTTTATATGAAGCAGTTGATTGTGCATTTCCTACCATTGTTCTAACAAAATAGTGCTTGATGTTATGACCCAGTGTAAGACACTGAGACTTACAATTCTTCTCTCGTAGCTCCTACCACAGTCCCCCACAGATCCTTACTGTCTGATGTGTTTCTGCCACTATAAATGACATTTTATCTTAATCTGGCAGCTGCCTCTCTATCTTCAGTGTGACTTTACCCCATGCTTTCACAGGTTCTGCCTTGAAGGCCACCTGTATTAATCAGGCCAGAGATGAGCAGTGTGTCATGCTGTCCAATTTAATTGCATAATCCGTGGGTGTTATGAAAGCAGTCTTTCACTCTAAGCTGCAGAGTTTACCAGGAATAAATAAAAAAGGGATGTCAGGCTGCTAGAATGAACTTCTTCTGCTGTCCTATTAATACAGCAAATAGTAGAGCAAAGTTATAATAGTGGCCCTACAACTAACCAGCAGTTAATGCTGCTAGCTCTCTCTATGCCATGAATTTTCTGCCTGGCAGCGCAGCTTTCCTATTGACAGCTGCCTGTGGCAGCAAAGGTTTTCTTGAACTGAGAAATAAACTTGTCCAGGATAAGATGATAACTCAAGATATCTTAATATTTGGAAGGTGCAGTATGTAAGTGGAGCCTCTATTATAAGTAAACATTATTTAATTAATGACCAATCACTATTCCTGATTTGTATAATAGAAGTTACCAATTTTTAATCATGGAAAGAACACACAGGAATAATTATTTATTAGCATGCCATAAGTTCTCACTTTGCTTGGAAATAATATTTGTGTAGAAATCATAGGGAGTTTTTATGTCCATCCAGTCCTTTTAAAACTCTTGCAGGTTAGAAACCAGTCAGTCTAAAGAAGAGATTGGGAAAATATTGAGAAAAGTGTCTACAGTGGAAAGAAAGAAAAAAAATTAAATGGCTTTAGAAATAATAGATGCCTGTCTTGGAACATATATCACAAAGCATTTATGTCTGATGTGTTCCTGCAGACAAGAATAGTCGCGTGCCTGTATCACTGTCTTGCAGGTACAGATGCCTGGAAGTTATAACCATGCCTGTTCCACGTCCTTCAGATGATATCAAAACGTGGTTAGCAGATGAGACTCACCACCAGGTACTGTGGCTGTCTTTTTTCTCTCACCACATCGACACGCATGATGTTACTTGCAGTCAGAATGGTACAACATTGCACTTGGAGCAGTATGTAATTAAAAAAAAAACAAAAAAAGGAGAAAGATATGTACAGCATTCGTAGTAAAGCCAGAAGAGAACAGAAAACTTGTGGAGGTTACAGGAAATTATGTCAGTAGACAGGATGGAAAAAATCCTCAGGGGACTAAAATGTCTAGTGTGCTCCAAGGTGTCTCAGCATACCCACACTCAGTGGGCCAACATTTTAAGGATGATCACCCTGAGTCCCTGAAGAATAGTCAGTTACGGGATGTTATACACGTAAGCATGTAGGCCAGTTGTCAAGGGGGATTTTTTGTGGTCATCTGCAAGTCATTGGCTGTGCAGTAGTAAATGTGCACATTCTTACAGCAGGAAGGAGGAGGCTGCACAATGCATGTAGTATAACCTACCCCAGCTGTGCCCCTGCTTCAGGACAAAGCTGTATGCAGAGGTGTTTACTTTGGAAGAGCTGATGTGCTATGAGTTCAGATGCTTGCTTATCTCATGCCAGATTACAAGTCTTTAGTAAACTTGGCAAAACAAAGACTAAAATATTTACAGTATTTTTGTGACTGTCATTAATGGAGCTCCTGGGCTTGCATATTCAGTGTTTATTATTGCTATCATTGTGTGAGTTGCAGGAAAAAATGTGCTAGGCAGGCAGAAGTTTAGATCTGTGTAACTGCAGAGAAGCTACACAGTGAACTGTGTGCTGGAAGGCACAGTAAGATTGCTTCTTACCTGGTTCTGCAACACATGAGGAGAAGGCACAGGTGTACCCAAATTATGGGGTTTTTTTGGTGCAAAATACTATTGAAATAGAAAACTTTGATGGGAATTTTCTCTGCTCTGAGAGGTCAAAATATTTGTTCAGAGCCTCTGCAGGATTTCTGTTAATTTTACTCTTTCCTCCCATATTATTGTACTTATACTGCAATATCAAAGTATCTTTTAGTAGTGCATTCAGCAATTTAACTAGCAATTCCCAGTGTGTTCCCTTATGCTGTTTTCTTTCCCAAGAGAAAGATGTATGCGTTCTAATATTGTGGTTTGATTTTTTTGGGTTTTTTTAAATAATATATCTATGTGATTGCAAACGCTGACAGAAACCACAGATCATCTCAATCCAGGAATCATGATTTGAGTTGAAAGGCAAGAGGAATGGGTTGTTTAATTTTATCTTAATTTAATCTTAAATTTAAATCTTTAATTTTGTCTTAAATTAATGGGGAAAATGATGTGCATATTCTACATGATCAAATGACAAATTAAAAGATTGAAGTGTTTTGAACTTGTACCTGGAGTTCATTCCACAAGTCTTGGGCTGGCTCCCAGAGCAGACTGTGCTCCTCTTCTTCACTACACTCATCTTCTCAGAAAAGCTCAAGAGGTCCAGAACTAGGCTGAGGGCAAGTCTCTTATTCTCAAAATTCAGAATAATTTCTATGACATCTCTGGTCAATATAATGTGACCAAATTTGATGCTAAAGGTGCCATATTGACCTTGAGCTCAGCTGGTTAAAGAGTATATTTTTCACCTCTTCTGTGGAAAATCCATTTTTCCAGTAATTGTGAGCAAATTAAGTGATAATACCCATTGTGGCTATGAATATGGGCTGGAAGGATACAGAATCATCGCCATCAGGTTTATATTCTGCATCACCCTTCACATTATAACTGTTTAAATTGCCATGTAGGGGTCTTTATTTTAAATCTATAATCACCAAAAAACCTATATGTAACATTACTGACAGAAAGAAGTGATTTCTGTCCCCAAACTATTACAAACATGGAATAAACTTTTGACAGAAAACTTCAGCATAGTTAGGTAGCTACTGTCTTCATGACAACAACAAATTATTGAGATGACACCATGATCTTTTGATACAAGTGATTATGGATGTCACAATGGTCAATCATCATGGAGAGTGCCAAGCAATAAAATTAAGGCTCAGAACAACTAAGCAAATTTGTCTGTGAGCAACTTGTAGACTGAGAGAGTAATTAATATACGGTAATTTCACAACTATAAGGCGCACCCTTTTGACTAAAATTTTTGCCCAAACCCAGAAGTGCGCCTTATAGTCCAGTGTGCCTTATATAATGTACAAAGTTTGTAAATTTGCCAACATGGAAGTGTGAGCCACGAGCTGTGGGGGAAGCTGGCAGTGCCGCGGCAACTGGGTGAAGGTGGTGCCGCGGCTGCTGGGTGGAGGCAGGCCCAGGGCCCCATGACTGCCAGGTTGAGGCGGGACCTCGGCCAGCAACAGCGCGGGGAGAGCTGGGGGCGGATCCTCGCTGCAAAAAAAATAGTGCGCCCTATAGTCCAGTGCGCCTTATATGAGCTACAAAGTTGTGAAATTTGCCGGCTCCGGGGGGTGCACCTTAGTCCGGTGCACCTTATGGTCGTGAAATTACTGGACTGTAATCTTTGTTGTAACAGGGCAATTAATCTGTACTAATCTCAGATATATGCCAAATAAATTGAGTGCTTGTAAAAATATACAGAATTTTTAATACAATGAATGCAGATTTTGTGCATAATGTAATTTTTATCCCACAGGAACATATGTCAGTGCAAATGGAGATGCACTCAGTGGTTACTCTGGGAAAAACAGAAGAAAAGAGAGATGAGAACATTCAACTACAGAAATGTTTGAAGGAATTCATGTTAGAAGACCTACAGAGATGACATGCCTTTTTTATCTGCATGCAAGTGTACCTTTCTATGAGGTAGACAATATTGTAACAGATCAAAGAACAACTGATGTGGAAATTTGTCTGAGCCAAATAGCGTGAAGTACTTTGTGCTCTGACAACATCCAATTCTTAAAATCAGCTTTGGATCACAAGCAAAGCAGTGTCCTGCAGTTTGCCTCTGAAAAACTGATCTTCAGCCCAGTAAAATTAGAGCATCTCAGAAAATATGAGCTAATACTGAGGTCCATTTGGGTTAAAATGAAATTAGAGTTAGTGTTTCATAATGCTACAATAGCTTCCAAGGCCTGTCTGACAGATCAAGTTCTTTTGAAGATTGGCTGTTCATACAAATCTCAGACTAGCTATTCAACATCTGATTTAAGCGGTCATGAGAAATTGTGGAAGAAGTAAATGTTTCTGGAAGCAACAAGAGAATCTCACAAGTGTTCTCTAAAACTCAAAAAAACCCCCAAATCCCTTTCTGAGTCACTGCATTGTGTAAGCACACATCAACCAGAAAGAGGAGATATGTGTGAAGATACGTTGTGGACTTTGCAGTCGGTGAAATAAGTAAAACAAGAAATCTTTAGACAAGGTAAAGAAATCAAAGTTTTCTGTTGTACTGTGATTGTTTAAATAAGTTTAACTTTGAGAAGTTAAAGTTCAGACCTGACCAATTTTGCTATTTATTTTGCCTGTCCTTTTAAAGAATCTTGTCTGCTGATTCCGTGAGGTGATGAGTTATGCTGGTCCATTTTCAGGTCTATTCTAACTCTTATTTGGGACAGTGTTTATTTGACTAGAAGAAAATGAATTGATTTTTCAAGGGAGACATTTATTTTTTGAAGGTGGGAAGTACAAATCAGTGATGGACATAATTTTCTGGAAGGTTTGGAAGATACCTAAAATTTACTTGCTTCCATTACTAGTAATGTTTTTCCATGCCAGAATAATATTGATGGGAAGAAATAACAATTAAAAAAATGGTTTGTGCTTTTGAAACATAAAGTTTCTAAGATACACTTTGGTGCTGAATCTTGATTCACCTAGATGTGCTTTTTGTCAGGTAAAAGGTCCACAATGGTGAAGGTTGCACTATTTCTCCTTTATTGTTAGGAATGGCTGGTGACAAGCTAAAAGGTCAATCTAGAAATGTCTGAACAGCAAAAGGACTATTAATGACTTTGTTTGCTGTAAGATTAAGTTAATGACCTCAAAAGGACAATCAGCTTTAGTAGGTAATGTTACATTTCCTCTTGCATTGTACTTTTCACAGAAAGTAAGGGTGGCCTTACCTTTGAGCATCAGTGCTCTCCCCTCCATACCTGATGCCCATACAAACCATCAGGCAGAAGGTAAATTGTAGATATCAGGTACTGAGTCAAGTTCCAGTGATAAAACTTCTGTAATAGCTCCTGTGTCTTGAGTGCTGAGGGGAAAACCCTCAGTCAACATGATAACTTTTCTTTTGGGTGACCAGACACCATCTCTGTGGGTAGACAATACCATTTATCCCATCTCCAATGTTCAAAAATGTTCTCTCAAGAAGAGGAGAAAGAACTTCTACTTTCTGATAAAAACCATTAGAGACATTTAAAAAGCATATTGAACTTACAGATTCCTTTCTTGGTGAGGATATAGAATGGATAAAATGAAAAAAATCACAATATAAGTGAGGTAAGAGGGGTAGAGGAGAACTACACTGGCCATCACATCTGGAACACAGACTTCATAGAGTGAAATCAGGCCACAGTGAATGTTATATTGTTCCTTAAAATATATATTTTTATACATATATTTTATATAGTTTTGGCTTGCAGTACTCGAAGCCCTAAAGCATTGCCAGAGTTTAAAATAAGACAGAGAACTTACAGATTAAAGTAATTTTATTGTTTTATCTGAAAATAGAAGAATTTAATAGAATTCTTTCAGATTAAAATTGTTTTTCTTACAAGAGGCCTTGATCAATATACAGAGTTTGCCTGCATGAACATGATAGCCTCCAGAGACACATCACACAAAGCATTATGATAATATTATTTGTATTGAAAATTACTTCTAAAGTGCAAATTTGATAAAACAAAATACAGTATCTGGAACCTTCCAAGAAATATTTGAAAAATGTATTCACAAAATGGTATAGTTTTTCCTTAAAATAAAATATTATTTTAAACCTATCCAACACTTCTTCTCCAATAGTGTATCAATCTGCCATGTATACATAAAGAAAGGTAATGACCTGATGGCAAAATTATACCATGGTCAGGATGGCATTAAACACCTCAGCCTATGCAAAATACTCAGCAAGTCTGCTGATGGCACTAAGAGAAGAGTTATGGCTGACACATCTGAGGGATAGAAGGGCTTGGTCAAGGTCTAGCACCTGGCTTATGGGAATGTCATGAGACTTAAGAAGGCCAACAATGATGTGCTACACCTGTATGAGCACAGACTGGGGAATGGACAGACACAGAACCACCCTGCTGAGAAGGGCTTGGGGGTGCTGGTGGGTGAGAGGCTGGACATGATCCATCAGTCTGCACTCACAGACCAGAAAGCCAAAGATGTCCTTGGCTTCATCTAAACCAGCATGGACTGCAGGGCAAGGGATGTGATTTTCCCGCTCTCCTCCATTCCTGTGAGACCCTACCTGAAGTCCTGTGTCCACTTCTGGAGTCCTCAGCACAGGAAAGACATGGACCTGTTGGAGCAGACCCAGAGGAGAGCCACCAAAATGACCAAGCAGCTGAAGAATGCCTCCTAAGAAGACAAGCTGAGAGAGTTTCAGTTGTTCAACCTGGAGAAAAAATTATTTTGGGGAGACTTATAGCACTTTCCAGTACCTAAAGGGGGCTGGCCAGAGAGCAGAGGAGGAATTTTATACAACAGCATGTAGTTGTAGGACAAGGGACAATGGAGGTAGATTTAGATTAGCCATTAGGAAGGAATTCTTTATGGTGAGCATGATGGGGCAGTGGAACAGGTTGCCCAAAGAGGTTGTAGATGCTTCATCCACATCCCTAGTGGTGGTCAAGTCCAGGTGGGATGGGGCTTTGAGCAACCTGGTCTAGTGGGATGTGTCCTTGTCCATGGTGGGGGAGTTGGAAGTAGATGGTCTTTAAGGATCCCTTCCAATCCAAGTGATTCTATGATTCTCTGAAAACCCTACTTGGCTTGGCTTACTTTCTCCTGTCAATGAAGTCCTTCCTTTACCTTACTGGTGAATGACATTCCTATGTATAAGATTTCACCTTCTGGTACTGAAGTGGGACCTGATGAGACACTGGGCAGTGCATTGCACACAGACTGCCCTTCATCTCCACTTATGCATGCACAGAGTCAAAATCCCTTTGCTGAGGTCATAAAATCCAGTGATATGTCATGGCTGTGTGGTGTTGTGCCTTCAAGTCCCCACTTCAGCCAAGTACATTTAGCACACGGGAACTCAGGGCTAGGAGCATTATTTAGTGTTTGTGCTTCTTCCTGAACATCAGCGGCTGTGTAGGTATCAGACATACCTTACTGAAGCTCCTGAAGGAAAAATAGCCCCTTCTCTTTGTTTTTAAAGGAGAATAGTTTCAAGAGGATGATGGGAGACAGCAAAGCAACCTTGGGTCTCAGCACAAAGGCTGGTCTGCTTGCCCAATGCTGCACCTGCTGTACAAACAACCTGCTTCCAGTCAGAAATGTTCCTCAAGTTTTCCAATTGGTTTAATTTGGAGCAAGTCTGCTGCTTTAACTGCACTGAGAGAATTAAAGAAATACACCTCCTGCTCTAACTTGAAGACCTGGTCTTTATTAGGGACAAGATACAAGATTCTAATTTTTGCTTCCTCAAGTTTGGGTATAAAATCAAACAGATCTGGCCACAGCCCTGGGATATTGAGTGAAGTTCTCCAGTAATCTCAGTCTAGAACAGATGTTCAAGACAGGATGACCACCTCTTTCTTATTAGACACTAGATGCTCAGCTTCTTGACCTAGCAATTTTGCCTTTTTCTGCCCTAGTGAAAGGAGATATTTTGGTCAAAGAAGAGCTTGGCAGTTACAGCCCTTGCATTTGGGAGTCTTCCCAGAACATTTAAAGATTTCATAGTTCATATCCCATAATGTTTCAGAGCAACATTATTAAGTCAGCAAACACCCTTGTTCAAGAGCAAGGGCAGAGAAACTTGGACCACAGTGTTTAGGCAGAAGCCTGGTTCGCTATTTTATTCTTATCACTGTCAAGTAGAGAAGCTGGAGGATACTTAAATGTATCAAACACATGAAGAACACAGGAATGTGCAGATGTTTGTATGTGGAAACACATGCACGGCCAAGGAAAAATTGTTTGTATGTAAAACGGTGCCAATATTCCTTAGGGCTAAGTGGATGGTGAATGTGGTGTTCTTAGCATACTGCCCTGCATTTCTCCATTGCAAATGTGCAAGTTATCTGCTGGCCTTTGATTAGCCAGTGCCAGCTGACTGATACAACTTGGTCTGCTTGTATTGAGAGGAACCAGATGGCTCCTACAAAGTAACTCTAAAGATAAAGGTGACATTGGGAGATAAAAATGCTTTGGTGACTGATAAACCACAGGGTTGTGATTAGAGTTACAATACTGCATCTCGTCAGAATATATACAAATATATATCTATTTTTGGTAATCTCAGAAAAAAATCCAGGTCACAGTTGAATGCCAATTGCATATAAAGCCTGTCACTATTCTCCTGAAACTTGGCAGGTGATCAAACCCCTACTCATTGGATAAATAGCTAGAGAATATGGTTTTGGTATTTAACTCAGAAAGACGCATGGAGCAACACAGAACAAGAAAAGCAATTGATATTTTTGAGTAAAAACTACCATAGCTTCACTTAACTTTCCTCTTAGTATTCTCTAATTTTGCAAAAATTTTAAAGAAACTACAATAAAATGTATCTAGCCCCAGTGAAATCAAAGCATGAAATTATTAAAAAATGCAAAGTGTAATAGATAGGCTAAGCAAGACATTGACAAAGAAGGAAAGAACAGATGAAAGTGGGAGAGAAGATTGAAAAGAATTAGTATTCCAGACCATACAGCACTATTATTGTGTTCTCATTAACTCACAAAATTAGTTTGGATTCAGCAAACTGTCACTTTGCATTCATATAGATGAAAAATAATTGCATTTTAAAGCTTGTTTTGGCTTCTGACTGTCATTTGGTTTTTCAACCCTTGACAAAAATGAGAAATAGGGTGATTATGTAAATATTCTACACCACAGTAGCTAACAAATATTCACTTAATCCTTGATTTTGTGCAAAAGGCTACTATGCAGGGAAACCTTTCTCCAGTTTTTAAGCTATTCGCTATAAGATGTTGAAAATGTACATGAACTCAAAAGGAAACTTGACAAAACCATGAAAAAATATCTATCAAAGACTTGTTGGATACAATGGCAAGTCTTCTGACTCGTGGTTATTTTTTCAAAAATCTCAAGACTGCAGTCCTCTTGTTGCTTTCTCCCTGGGCTCCTGCTACAGGCACTGCTTGAGAGAAAAGGGAACACTGGTCAAGGTCAGATGTATCTCTGGGGCAGAGGAATGACTGAGGGATTGAGGAATGGCTGTATGTGTCTCCAGACTGAGGGACTAATGAGCTCACTGCTAATGTTGAAACCAAGTGTACAGCCTCTGTCTTCAGGAGAAGAGCAAAACTTGCTGCTCAGCTAACACCCAAACCCCAAAACCAGCAGAACTCTGTGGCTTCATAAAGTCTCTCAGTTCATCCTCACTGATGAACTTGATCTTCCAGACAAACTTTATTTGCCCAGATTTTCAGTGATACTATGGCAAGGCTCTTTATCCAATTGCATAATTTCAGTAGCATCTTGATTCACAAGGTGTGTTTTTATAGAAAAAAAAATGTTTTATTTAAAACACACAGGATGGAAAAGCTTTATCCCTGATCCTGTTTGGACATTTAATAAAGGAAATAGTGATGTATATATCATGGCCTGTTTCAACATCTGGCAACAATAGAAAGAGATGGACACAAGCAAAATTGTGCCCACTTTCTTCAGGCTGGGGAGAATTTACAGTAACATATACTTATTATATTGTTAATATAGTCAGCTTTGATTCATTGTAAACCTGCCCTGCTTGACTGAAGAGTCTGGAAAGTATGAGGTCTTCAGGGTTATATAGAAATCGTAAATTATTTGCATCCTTACATATTTCTATTTATTTTTTTGTGAAAACCAATAAAAAATAAAATCACAGAATACCTGTCTCATACATAACACACATTTTGGGGTCCTTGAAATTAGTGTCTGTTATAGGAAAGGACTGTGCTTGGTGAGAAGGCTAGTGCTGATAATTTGAATCTAAGAGGCTTCAAGATTACTTGTTTGGGGATTTTTTTTTCTTGTTCATCTGCCCTATTTCTGTCCCAGGGACTTGTAATAAAAGTGTTGATGAAACCACCTCCCTGCAGCAGAAAACAGGGTTCTGCTGAGCTTTGTGGGAGCACAGAGTTGCCAATGCCACTCCACCAGTGAATGACAGGTTGCTTCCCTCCCAGCTCTAGAGCAATGGCTGAGATGTACCAGCACAGGGAGATTTGGGGTAGAGGCAGCACAGTTCAGATGATTAAATTAGTGGAAACATGATGATTATCACACCATGGTGAGTATTGACTTAACCAGACAGTATGTCATGTGGTCTCTTTAAATGCTGCTTTTATGGAACATCTCAGCCCTTGACTTGGAGGAATGCTGATGAGGTGGTACTTTGAAACAAATGGGAGCTCTTCTTGCTAGAAATAACCCTTTTTGGGTGCTTTTGTGTGTATGTCTGTACCTTTCTTTTCTTTTTTAAGTGTGACTGGATTTTAGACACTAGGTGTCAGTCAGTCACTTCTCAAAGGCATGCTCTCAATCACTAACAAATTCATCTTTGGCAGCAAAAACTTTTAAAGAGATAATGTACAATAATATACCCATTAAATAATTACAAGCATGACAGATTCAGGTGAGGCAATTATTCCAGAGGGCTGTTTAGCAGCCAGACAGATCCCAGAGCCTGGAAACGTCAAGAAAACCCTTTTGTAGAAAGAGCCTTGCACACTCTGTGGTGAGTACTCACACTGTTATGATAAAAATTTATTAATCTGTTGTCTAATGCTACAGCTGACCAATAAATTTCTCTTTCTTTCACCCATTATACTGCAGCTTCTGTAGTATTTCTAAAAAACTTTTGTTTCAAAAGAAAGCACACCCATCCTGACCTGTGGAGGTTGCTCCCCACTGGGCATCATTGGCATGTACAAACTTACGCCTGCAGCAAAGCTGTTGTGACAGACAAGGGCTCTTTAAGAAAAGTGCTGATGTTGACAATAGTTTGAGTACTGCAAGTTCTCCAAACATGACATTTTCACAGTTTCAAGCTGCAGCAAGAGCCACTGGACTTATTAGATCAGGCCTCTCCACACTCAGGCACCTCCACACTGAGGATCTCCAGTTTTGTGGATCTGGGTTTGAACGTTTTGGTACCGCAAGAGATACTGATATCAGAACTGTCTCCATAGAATAATTATATACAAAAGGAGCTGTTTACTAAGCACTGCTATGCTCATGCTGCCTCAGGACTCAAACTCACATGTCCTCACTCAGCTCCCAGCACTGATATCTAGGATAGCTCTGCTGTGTGCCTTGGGCACGTATGTCCTTTGGTTTGCATCATGGACCTGTCCCAAATGCTCACAGCTCCACCAGATGTCAGGACACATATATCCTCTGGATCATTTAAACAGTTTCTGTAATTTGACTTTGTAGGTATTGAGGTTTTTTATAAATCTCTTCAGCTACAATTTGATTCAAAAATCTCAATAGTCTTCCAAAAATCTATTACCTATTCTTGAAACACTTTCAGACTTTCTTTCCTGGAATCATACATGTGTGTAATTTTAAATACTGGACTATTAAGACAATGCCACTGTGTAGCTTGAATGGAAACTTACTCTAGAGTGCATTAAGAATTGTATTTTACAATTATGATCTTTATTCTTTTACACATATATTTAAAATTTCTGCATCTCTGCTGTGAGGGCCTGAGGAGAAATGTCCTTTATGATATGCTGACTTCATAACACACAATTTTTTTCACCCAGCCTGTGATATCCCAGGTTGCTAGGTTTATACTGCTCTTGACTGTCTGAATCTGGAGTCCTAAAAGTTGGATTAGTGCAGCTCTCTCCATGTGTCAGTCCACAGATTCAAGGACCACTGAGAGTATTACATTAGAGAAGGCAGGTAACAGCTTCCAGGCTGAAAGAACAGAGCTGGATTTTTCAGTGCTCTGTATTTTGTGAGAGAATACATCCATCTGCAGGGCTCCCCCATGAGAGCAGTTTCCTTTCAAGGTGCTCTTCACTCATCCTGGCTGAGCATAGGTCACTGCAGAAGGTGAGGGGACTGGAGAACCACCTCCTTTGATGTCTAGATCATCATTCTGTTTGGGTCTTTTTTATTTTATTTAATTTGTTTGATCTCACATCAGGGCTTTAGTATTTTTTTTTCCTGGTTATAGAAAGAAACAGCAATGAATGAGTTCCTCATCTATGTGCCTCTCTTCCTACCATGATAACCTTCTTATTCCCTTTACTTCAGGATACTTTTGCAGCTGCACATCATCACCATGGCCATGGCAGCTCCTCAAATCAGTAAAAATCAGACAAGCTTGTATAACAACTTTCTACCAAGAGATCAGCTGCCCTGTGGGGAGTAACAAGCAAACACCTATACCCAGATTCATTCCACTTAAGTGAGGTGCACCTGTCAGAAAAACAAAACACCCCCATATGCCATGGAGAAAGACAGACACCACCAGAGGATGGCTCATGCCACACGAGGATGACTGTTTTCTTCTACTTTTCTCCCTGGATTTGCAATACCTCCCTCCTGCTCCTACTCTTACTGCCAGAGCTCTAGTTCAGCACATAAACTTAATTGAAAATAAATAAGGGAAAAGCGCTAGTTATAATATCAAACAGCATAAATAGAAAAGATAGTTAAAGTGTAGAACATACAAAGATGGAGGAAACATTAGAGTGATGAAGAAGAAAATGGCTCTCAGGTGCCCTCTGTCTTCTTACCATTTATACCCACAGTTTTCAAGTTCTGTTATTTTTTATAATTCTTTTGTCAACTTGCAACACTGATAACCATCACCAAAAATATCCTTCTGAGTGCTTGGAAAGGTCATTTATGACTCTCTGAAGTCAGTCCAGAAAAGTGGATGAATTTTTAACTCATTTTCTGCTTGAAGCTGAAGACTGACCTGTCACAAGTGTTGTCTGCCTCACTTGGAAACAGAGCATGTGCTACCAAGCTGATTTGATCTATGAGACACAGTGATAAGCAAAAATTATATTCTTCCAAATTATCATGTGGATCTTTTATTCCAAAATGGCAGTCCAAAGCTCAATTTGGTGTTTTACTGCTGAAGCAGAGCAAAAGAACACTACTGTAACAAAAGAACTCTGCATTCTTTGCCTATGGGGACCCTTTCATGGCTATGAAGGTTGAATGAATTGGCCTGATGGAGTCTGCCCTTGATGACTACTTCTTCAATGTTTGTAAACACTGAATATTTATCAGTCTTTTACTTTCAGTCAAACTGTAGCTGAATCTGGCGAGTAGGATTAAGAAAAAAGAGGTGACTAAGAGGCATAGGTCTGTATACACACACAGCAGGATCAATCCAACTTCATTTACCTAATAAATCAGGCTCAAAGGTCTTGACACACTACGATTCTGAAAAATGAAATTACCGAAATACTAAACACATGCATATGATCTGATGTGTAAATAGGTTGGTTATATTGATTTTACTCAATTAAATCAGTCTCAGGCATACGAAGCAATCTTCAGCTAATGAGCTGATTGGTATGTTTCATACTTCATAGGGTTGAAGACTACATTTTATTTTTGCAATCAGTAAAGAATAAAAGAATTCACTGATGTTTTTTCCTCCATATAAGGTCTTTCCTTAAGTGACACTGAGTGAAAGGCCTCTCTGAAAAACAAAATCAATTGTTTTGCAAGGCATCTAAAATCAGGAAATTGTCAAGGAAACCAAATGAGATAAACACTGAGCTGCTTGGAAATAACATGAGTTTGTTAAATATCTGCTTTAAAAGCATGCAACTCATTACTGTGGTTGCACACATCCTAAAGATGTGTTCAACTCTGCCATTAAAATATAATTTTTGCACTTGTGCTGAACGCAAATCAAACAATTATGAAATCTTTATGAGGGCACACAAACCTTGCTCTCAAAGAAATTGATAGCAAAGTTCTCACTGAGTACATGGAATTTCTTTATTCCTTTGAAACACTTGGAAGTACATATAGTTCTTGCAGAAAGCCTGGCTGTTCAGCACAGCAAAGTAGAAATCAATATGAGTCCAGTCTCATCCACAGAAGGAGGTAGGTGCCATCTGAGCACGACATCAGAGTGAAGATGTATTTTTCTTGGCTTAAAAAGCCAATATAATTGTGCATGCAAAAACTATTTCAAAACAAACATGAAACTCTTGAAACAAACTATATTAAAATAGTGCAGAATCACATAGCAGAAAGGGTTAAAGTATATTAGTTTTGGTTCTCTGGCTAGTGTTGATTTTCTGGGGCTTTGTTTCTGTTTTATTGCTTTTTTTTTTTTTTTTTTTTTTCCAAAGACAGATAATACGTGATATAAAGCAGCAATTTGATTTCTTGAATCAAAACACAAACATCCTGTCAAGACATGATCTATCTACTTTTTTCTGATGAAGTTTTATGGGTATGTTTTATTTTCTAGATTTGAAGAATTCTTGGAATTATTGAGGTAAAAAAGAGCAAACCAGAATATATTATAATAGCACTGTAAAACTTCAGGCTGTAACAGTGGCTCAAAAACTGCCTGCAGGTTTGTTTATCCAACCTAGAAGCATAAAATAATCTAGAAAGTGAAAGGTAACAGAAGAAAAAGGTGTGAAGCAGCTCGCCCCTGAGAAAGAACTATGTGGCTTAGGATCCTCCAGCCTGGAACAGAATAAGTGGAAGGATGGTTATACTGGTTATAAACTAAACAACTGGCTACAAACAAAGCAAATCAGACACTTCTCTTCCAACAGCATGCATTGTTAATCATTAAAAACCTTTTCTAAGGAGTGCTCTGAATGTTGATGAATATGGGTTCAAAAGGTGGTTCAAAAATCTCGTACAGTAAGCCTTAATTCATCAAGAATGTCAAACACACTTCTGTAACCCAACAAGCCACTGAGCTACTGTCCTGGTTTTGGCTGGGATAGATTTATTTTTCTTCTTAGCCGGCCAGAGAGGAGGAGGTTGCAGGCTACACTTCTTGCACCTTTCCTTTGGCCTTTCTAGGTATTCCAGCTGGAGGATGGGTTGGTTCAGCAGTACCAGGTGTCCTCCTCACCTGTACAGGACCTCAGTTTCAGCATGGAGTTTTCCAGACTGCATATGGAAGAGCTTAGGATCTGCCCTGTGTGCATGGGGAGGAGTGGGCTTTTGGGAGACCAAACCATGCTCTCCCTGGGAGGGAATACAGAGATTTGGAGCAGAGATCTTACTTCTTTTTACTTGTACACACGTCTCAAGGGGAAGAAAATATAAAGTCTTTGAAGTCTAGATAAGCTTATCACCTTTGATAGGAGTATGAGTAGGTGTGGCCTATACCTTCTTCCTGGAATCTGCTCACTGAAGTGCTGTAGAAAGTTCCTAAAAATGATCATCATTAAATTGTAACCTGGCACAGCAACAATTTCATACAGAACAGTCATCCATGTTTTTGGGCAGGGACACGACCTTCTGTGGTCTATTACTGCTGAGTTGTGGGTGCAGGCACATCACTGGCTGCAGCAGCTTCTATGTCTGCATGTGAATTCAGATGTGTGTCACCCACAACCAGTGGGCACATTTAATCTTTTGATTCCCTCCTCTACCTTCTTTCTTTCCCCTTGTAAAGAAAATTGCTGCCTGAGCATGAATGCGGAACAGACAGAATCCATTTTGTTCAGAACAAAACTTTAAACTTGCTCAGTGTGTTCTGTTTTCTCTGTTTTGCTGATTGATAAAGGAGATAATAAAATTGGAGATAAGAGGAAAAAAGAATAAAGTTCTATCTTGATCTGTTTGTTTTCCCCCTGCAAGTAGTTTGTATTACGTTTCTAAACTTTGCTTCGCTTTCTTAACATGACATTGATTTCAGCAGAATTTATTAGTTTCATTTCTTACTGTCCAGTTTATCATCTCTAATAATCTGAATGTATTAATCCCTAATTTTTGGTTGTATTTCCATACAGATAGATCATGAGCCTGATTGACAGTGTGTTTGCTGTCCATGGTGAGAGGGGTGGCAGAGATGGATTCCAGCCACCCACAGCTCTCCTTGCAGCATAAGGTGAGCTTTCAGTCAGCAAAAGAGTGATGAAAATATTGTCTCTCGTAGTTTCATGGTTGATAACTGAATGATGCGGAGAAAAACAGCAGAATTCCACTTAGCAGGCTGGCACCAAAAGCTACAATTTACACCAGGGTAAAGAAAGACAAAACTGAAGCAATTACAGTATTGCTTTTCACTCGTGCAGAAGAGCAAGGAATCAATGCCTGTGCTGAAACACCCTGAGCATTCAGCCTTCCTTATCTGTGAGCTTTGGTCCTCATGTCACATAAGTGAATCAAGAAAGCCTCTGCTCTGAAAGCCACCCAGTTAAAGCAACATAAATGGCTTTATATGGGAGAGGGCCAGAGGAGCAGTAGAGGCGGGAAGCCTGTATTTATTGCTTCTAAATCTCTTAAAGATAGAATTTAGATGTGCTTCTTAGCTAGCCTTCGAAGTGCTTTTAACTGGCAATGAAAACTGATAGAGACATGGCATTCCAGACTTTTGTGAGTGTGGGTCTCAGGAAGCCCTTTTTAGAATCTCCTCAATGAGTTTTTATGACTACTCCACATCACTGAAGCACCTTCTACAGAAAGGGACTGGGATTGGGCAAAAGGTTAGGTCAAACAGTATTTCCTTGCAGTTATCCATGGATTCATTAAATTCACTGTAGCTGATTTCAGCTGGTTTCAGAAAAGAAAATCATTAAATATAATTATTCAATTATGAAATATCAATGTGACATAGAAACTATGCTTCCTTTCATGGGCACAAGGAACTCTGTCAGACTCAAACATCAAGTCAAAGCAAAGATTCCCAGGAAAAACAGATACAAATTTTTAGCCTGATTTTCTATACCAGTACCACACTTTAAACAGAAATAAATAGAAACTATAATCTTGAAAAGATGTTCTTTAACAAATGCATAATCATTCTTTCCAGCTCCAAAAAATATGATCTTTCCATGAGCCCTCCCAGCCTCTACTTGCCCTTTCCAGATTTCCTTCTAAAAAAATACTAACGAAAAAAAGATCCTAAATACATGTTCTTCCTCTTTAGATCTAATTTGATAAAGACTGCTACCCTCCATTCTCCATATGCCTGCTGGTCATGGCCATCAGAAAGATAATATTGTTACCAGAAATGAGCTCAACTAACTCAAAACATGTGTTTGCCTGTACAAAAGCATTTTAGAAAACTTTGCTTATATTTCCCCATCCTCAACTTTTCTATGGTTTGTTTGTTTGAAAACAACATTTGAAATTAAATTATATTTGCTACAATTCTGAGAAGGGCCCCTGCTTCCTTTTTAAAACAGCTCACATAGAATATAAAATGGGAGCTGTTGAGAAAAAAACCCCAAGCTGATACTAGTGTATAAGACTGTAGAGACTGGCTTTCTCCTTCCTTCTTTAAGCAGATTTACCCATTTAAAAATACTGTTTTGTACTAGTTTCCAATTAGTTTTGTACTGAAGATTCTTCTCGGCAGTCACTAGACACTGAAGCTGGAACAGAGAATAACAAAGCAAGAAAGTTTCCAGGTTGAAGAGTTCCCTTTCAACCCCCAAAAAAGTGGCTTTTGTGAAAACACTTTACCTAGACACAGTGGTCTAAGATATAGCTTGCTTTGAGTATTTTTCTATTCTTGCTTTTCAAGATTCAGGCAATCTTCAGTGCAGTCAGTCATTGAAAGAACATTTTGTTGTTATGATTAGTTCAGATAACAAAAAATGAACACCATAGACTTCATTGCTGGATGCAAAACTATCTTCCCTGAAGGCAGAGGATTGCCAGATCTCCAGAGAGATGGATGGCATCTCCATCCTCTTTACTGTAGGATCACCCATGCAGCATATAAATAGCTCACTTGACTCCTGCCTCCACACCTGAGCAGCTCTTCCCTCCAGACCTGATTTAAATCTTCAGCACTACTTGGAGCACACATAACCACAGAGTAACTGAACAAGTACCTTCTGAAATTTGAGATTCTAATACAACTTTTCATAACTGCAGGCAAATTGGGACCTGAGGGAGTAGCAACATATTTAACTAGTTGATGATGGGTAGCCATCTGTTCAGTGCAAGGGAGTATCAGTAAATATCCACTTGTCACCCTGCCTTGTTTGCCACTACAGAGTCCTCCACAGTTGCAAAGAATCCAAACTCTCCCCAGGCCATTATATCCCATTCTGCTATATTGGGCTAAGGTGATGGTAGGCAGGACAGAAGGCTCTCACAAGGTGTCCAGCACCATCTGTTTGAGTATCGAGACACAATCATTCTTAGGGGAACCCCAAACTTTGGATGAATATGACAAGGGACTTCTTAGAAAGTCTTGGTGGGTAGATGTGAGGACTTTCCTCTATACTAGAAATTCACCTCTAATCAACACAAGAAAGAAAACAAAGAAAAAAATCTTATAAAAATAAAGCACACACATTAAAAAAATTGTAATTAGACTCATAGTAATAAAATAAAAATATTGAATAGCAGTATAGACTTAAAAAAACCACATATAATTAATATGTAATTATTATTAATAATAATTAATATATAATTATATTAATTGTAATAATATTAGTATATAAGAATAATATGTATTAAAAATAAAATTCTGGTGTTGAATTTTCACCACAGTTTTAATCTTCTGAAAAAGTTGCATTTTGATACCATGGGCTGAAAGAAAGGGAAACAGTTCAGCTTACAGTAGGTTGGGATTTCTTCATTCAAAATACAAACCAGAGGTAAGATGGAATGCATGTTTCCTTTCCAATCTTATGTTCATAAACTTCTACATATATGGGTTCATTTGAGAACAGATGAAAGAAGTTGTAAAACACCACAAGACTTACATGAATCAACATAATTCTGCATCAGCCAAGAGTATGTAAAGCAGTCTAGCATTTTTTAAATTTCATGACACTATGTTTCACTAAAAATTTCAATTGTTGCTGGTCTATTACACTGTATTGTACACTATTGTACTTTCTAGAAATACAGAACTAATTAAAATATATGACATAGATAAAGACAACACTAATCATACAACAATGGAGACACAGATGTTTACATGCTATTCTTGCATATTTTTATGAAGGCAGCACTGCTGGGTAAATTTAGATGCCTGAACTTAACCAGCCCAAACCCAGTCTGGAAAAACTGCCAAAAGACAAACCCAAACACTATATACTGTATATACACATTTACCAGAGTGGTATTTTACAAGTGTTCAGAGAGTTTACCTGAAATAAGATCTTTTTGATTTGAAACATTTCTGTCTTTGTGAAAACCACAACAATGCAAAGCACTTTTTAAAAAAAAAGTAGATTTCATAATTTTTCACAAGAAAAGTAAGAAAATGGCAGTTACCCATAAAGAAGATTTCTTTCATACTCCCATTTTTAACAGGAAAATTTTTATACTAAAAAGCTTTTTTAAGTCTGTGCAGGAATATGTAGTTACAAAAAGCTTGTCAGGAAAGACAAACTCACAGGCCTGGAAAAAATGTCAGAGAAGCTTTTACACACTGAAACCTTTTACAGACTTGAAGTGGACAGGAATACTGAGGCTTCACGGAGGCTGCAAACAATTGCTATGGGTTTAATGTAAGTATGCTCATCAGGATATTGTAGTGAACAGCAGGAGGAAGTGATAAGGTCTCAAATCTTGCCACACAGAGGCAATTGATTTGAAAGATGAACTTGAATGAATAAAATAGACTGACTCTTGAAGAAACTCAAAACAGATGATTAACATTTTCTGAACCAATAGTAAGACAGGGTGACTTCTTAGCACACAAATGAAATTATGATTTAGGTTGATCTAACCCACCATGTTTTCCTTGGAGGACTGGGGAAAGGAGATGAGGGGAAGGAAGAGGGGATGACAGGGAATTCTAGGATTTGGTTTTGGTTTGCTTTGTTTTGTTTAAAAGAGAGAACTAGATTGTTTCCACATCTTTGCAAGCCCATTAGTATTAAAAATATAATTATGCAACATAAATGTCCGGTGCTGAAATGCTGGAGTTTATGGTGTCAACACCAGGGGCCAAAAGAAGGACAGCTTAGGTGATGCACTGCAGGTTTCTGCTGAGCTTTCTATGCAGGGTTAGAGGGTTGATCCCAAATCCATACAGTTTCTTAGGTATTCCAGGGACTTGGTTTTTGCCAACATATTCTCTCAGTTTTACAAACACAAAAAATAGAAACTTCCAGTAGCTGAAATAATTCATCTGAACCTCCAGGCAATTTCCTAAATACTTGATTTATCCTCATGACTGGCACGCATAGTCTTACACATGCAAAAAGGTCAATTGAAAAGAATCCTCAATGGGGGGAAAAAAGCAAATTTGTGAAATTACGTCTGGAAGAGATACTTTGCCAGTTCTGTGGCCTTCATTTGAGGGTTCTTTAAAGAGTAAAAATTAATTGATTTTATCACTTGGAATAGATATAAAGGTTTAAAAAATATCTTGTTTGTAATTTGAAAAGAATGTGAAATACCCATTTAAAAAAATTTAGAAATCATTTATAAAGTATAAAATATTTTTTTCTGAATTTTTTCTTTATATTGGCATTTTTGTATTATAATAATCAACATCTAATTAGAATTGAGACTACACAAAAAACCCCCACCACCAGGAACAATTAATACAAGCTTTAGCTTCTCAAGCTGACAAATGCATATTATGGCTTGATTTGCAACAAATGCTATAAGAGAACTGAGTTTTAGATATGTGTGACATTTTGAGACTTGGAAATCACTGAAGAATTTATCTGGATCAGCCAATGGCCAAAGTATTTGGAAAGACTCTGGATGATCCAGGAGCTATCACCACTCTGTGAGAGACATTGTGGGGTTTTCTGACAGCACATCTCAGACTGGGAATAAAAATGGCAGTTTAAGGTTACCAAGCATCCAAAGGTAAAAAGCATCAGGCATTGCTCTGGATAAATATTTGGCTGTAGTGTGTTGGCTCTTCGCACCCTCCTCTGCTGGGCAGTATGTGGGACTGTTCAATCTGCCAGTAGTGCAACCACAGCTCAGCAGAAAATTAAAAGCTCTTCACAGGTAACTCTGCTTCCACAAGATTTGCATGAAAAATTGAGCAGCACCGAGGTAATCAGAATGACCATTCATATGCTTAGCTAGGCATTGCGTCTAATTTTACTGAGCTTATTTGCTTTCTAAATCACTTTGGGGCATAGGCTGGTATAAATGGAAGAAATTCATATAATGAAACTAAGATTTTATGCCGAGGAAAAATGCCAAGATTCATAACCATTCCCCCAGCTAGATTCTACTTTGCCTGATTTTCTGAATTAAGTGGTGGTAATTTTGTGCCTAATATGCATTCCTAGTTAACATGCTTGTCTCTATAAATTCTGTAATTGCTTATTTAAACAAGGCAACAGGCATATTACACATAATTGGCATGCACAATTACCTCATTTGCATTAGCAGTCACTGTAATTTCATGTCACACCGATTATGCATGAAATCATGAGTATATTTTGGAAGACATTTGAAACCCAAATGCAAAACAGAGGCACAACATAGGTTTCTAAATCAATAATTCTTCCCTTTCACCTTTAAAAATGTTTTCCTTCCACGGTGCTGTTCTGCATTCTTGTGCATTTACTTCTGTTTCTCTATTTATCTTTGCTTTCATTAGCTCACTGTCCTGTAATCAGGTCTGTAGAAGATGGTTAATTATTCCCATGAATAATTCCTGCAGTCCTCCTGTGTCAGCTAAATGGTGCATGTGTACTTCCATGTGTGTTCAAAGAAGCCTAGCATTTTCAATGAGCAAAGGCTGCAGTGTTTTCATCCAGGCATAGCTACTTCCTGCAGAGGAAAGTTTTCTCTGAAAAGTGTCAGTTGATACTTTTGAGGATGATGTATTTGGCCCTCCCAACTACTGGCATCCTTATTTCTATCTCTCTGAATAAAACCCTTTTAAATCTGTTATTGCCATTATAATTTATTTTTTTCATTTAATGAAATCAGAACTTCAGAGGAATCAACATTTTAACTTTTGAAATCTTTACAGGTGGTGATTTAAATGCTTTAAAATTTAATATGCATAAGTTTAAATAATGTTTTAAGTATGAATTTTGTTTGCTAATTAAATATATACAATACAATTTAAAATAGAGATTGAACCCTTTATTGACAGAATGAGTTAAAGGAAGCTGGGCTTCATTTCATTCTGAAATAAAATACAGGACAAAAACAGAGCACAACAGTAATTCAACAAGGTGAAATACAGATAACTGTGGTTTTGCTGGTGTTGCTAAAATGGGATAACTGGTGCTGATTCTGCTTTTTCAATGCCTATGCCTGTCTGTATCATACTTTTCAGTTCAGGTCTGCATGAAATCAAATGCTAATTTTAAAAATTTATCTGGTTTTTCAACTTTTCACTACTCAGGCATTCAAAGCCATCTTATTTCCCTGTACTCCCCAGAGTATCCAAACTTGAGATCCATGAAGTTGCTACTCATTAGTCCAACATCTTAAGCAGTCACAGCAGAGTATTAACTTAAGTAGATTCTGTGTTCTCTCGAGCAGTTTGTGGAGGACTTTATCCCCAGGCAGTTCATCCCCATTCTTACATACAAAAATGTGTGTTTGCATGGCTGTGTCCTCCCCTGGGAGAGGCTGAGTTTGAAGCCTGGGTGCAGAACTGGAGTTGTCGCCCTCGCAGAGCTGCTCCTGACCCCACACTGGTCCCAAGGAACGCTGGACAGAGCCCATGCCAGTGGGCAGCACTGCCTCCCTGAGACCTCCCCTGCCACAGTCAGCAAGCCAGGACTCTTGTCAGCTAGTGTTTCGCATCTGGTCAAACCAAGACCAGACTGGTTTGGGTCCAGTCTGTGTTGTTTACGATATGAAGTCCATCATCTGAAGGCACTTGAGATAGAGACACCACCTGCTATGAGAGTATATTCACTTGCTGTAAAAGTGTGCATAATTTACAAATGTAAACCCACACATGTGGCTGTGTTCAACACTCCCACATCACGAGTGGGAGCGAGCCAGGAAGGCAGACTAACTGCCTATTAGACTTTCAGGACAGCATATTAATTATGCAATATTCTGAGGGGTGCGCTGAAATCACTTTTGAAATCTGATTTCGTTGGATCCAGAAATATGAACTGTAGGTGTCTGATTCATCCCAGGGTAAAATAATATAATACATGAATATGTTCATATGTCTGCATAGCAATAATCTATCATGGAATATGTATTTATGCATCTATTTATATAGAAGCTACACATACAGATGTGTGTGTGAGTGCACACACAGACACACATAATCAAGAGCATAAAAAGGAAAGAACTCACTAGGAAAGACCTCATTCTCAGAACTGAGGTCAGGAAAAAACTCAGATCTAAGGATAACCAGCCCCTGAGCTGAAAGACAGAAACAGGGCACAGAATGCAGCCCCCATAATCAGGCAGGAAATGGTCAGTAGGAATACAGCCCAAAGCCAAGCAATGCAGTAGGCTTGTCTTCCCTCTTCTGTTGTCTCCAAGACACAAATAAATTTATTATATGTGTTTGTAAATGAAAAACTGGCTTGACCTCGATAAAATGTGGAAAGACAGTTGTATAGTTCAAGATGCTTTAAAAGATCCTATTTTTAATAGATAGGGGACAATTTCTCGTGTACATTATAAAAAGTGGTCATTTCATGTTTCTTTTGTGAATATTAGAAAACCTCACTTTTGGTAATTTAGTTAATTTATATCAAACCTGGCAAATTTTCAGTAGTTCTCATTTATTAAAGCCTGATTGAGACCCACCAGAGTCCAAACCTGCTTACATTAACTTGCCAGATGCTGGAGGCTTCCCCAGCTATTGCTCATCATTGGAAGATGTGATTTTCCTTGACCCCCCAGCAATGGCAGCTCACACACCAACCTGCAGCTATAGAAGCAGCTCTGCTCCTTCCTGGACAGCCTCAAGCAATACTTCAGAGAGCTGGGCACTTGCTAGGGTGCCACAACTGCTTGTTTTAAGAATCACAGCAGGCTGTCAAGACAAGTACTTGCTGTTAGTCAGATCCAAAACACCCTTTGTAAAGCACAGGTTAAGTTAAAGTGGAAATATGCCTGTTCTAGAGGGCACATTGAAAACAGCTGATGCTAAAATAATTGGGTGATGAAGTGAAGAAAATGAACAATACGATCTTCCTAGAGCAAGACTAAAACTTGAAGGCCCTGTTTCTATTTTCAGGTGATGTGCTGTAGGTTTGTCCTCGGTCTCTGCCAGATCAGGGATCTCTGCTCCCCGCTTGCTGCTCAGTGCAGAGAGCAATCTTCAGAGCAAACCTGTTCTAGACAAACCTTAGCAGGTAATCTGTAGCTCTTCTCAGGGTCCTCCAAAGTTTTAGTACCATTAAAAGTTCTTCCCACACCTTGTACTCTGGCAAAACCCATCAGTCTTCAACACCCTGGGAAATTAAGGATTATTGCATTCTGTAAAAAATGCTTCTTGCACAGCACATTGCACTGTTAGAACAAAATGATCTGTTTGTATTTCCTTAATTTCCTTGATTCAATCAGGGATAAAAATCCACCACCATGATTAAAGCGTTGTGGTTTTTTTTGTTTTTTTTTTTTCCTGAGAGCAACATCAGCATAAGGAGATTCTGCTCCCTGCATATTTCTCCTTCACAGTTCCCTGCTCTCATATTCTGATTGATGCACTGCCCTGTGACTGGTCTAAAATATTTGCTGGTTTAATCTTTATTAAATTAATTCAATACCTGACTTTAAAGTAAAGACAAAACTGTTCAAAATATCTTTGATTTTATCATACCTTGTGTAAGAATTAAATTCAAGAAAACTGAAATATATTTAAACAGTGACTGCAGTCTGGAAAATTTTTAGGACAGTGCCAACAACAGTGGTGGAATGTGGAGTTTTCAGGAGTAGAAAGTTCATGAGAGATTTAATCTGTTATGAAAATGAGAATGAACTGTTCAGTGTATCACAGGTTCACAGCTCAATACCAGATATGCAGATTTTTCTGTGATTAAATTTAGGCATGTTAGAAATGAAAAGTGATGATTCTCAGTCAAAGTCCATGAGGGATAAGAACTGTAATGATATGAGAAAGCAAATAAAAATTCTCAATARGAAAATACCAACAGAGATCAGGTCCAGTTCAAAAATTAAAGTCCTATGTTTCCAAAATTCCTTGGTCAGTAGTTTCACAAGAATGGAATTTTTAGTATACTGTAATTTTTGGGCAGCTTTTTCTTACCTAAAATAAATATGTCAATGCAATTAACTGTCAGAGGAATGAAATGAGTGCAGTACCTGTGTCTTTCAAAACAAAGACCTGATACAAGGATTGAAATGCTTTTCACAGATAAGAATCTGCAGTCATCTCAGTACCTCCTGAGATTATTGACTACTCTAGCTTTATTTCACACCATTAAAAAAAAAATGCCACAAGTTTTTGCTGTTAAGTTGAGCACAGACAGCATTTAGCCTGTTTCAACACACCCTCCACCTGAAATACCAACATATCAGCAATGGGTAAAATCTGTTTGGCTTTTTCAAGGCTGTGTCAGTGCATGTTGAAGTTAACATCTTGCTGAAAGGCTATGAGCACTGCTTTGCTGGTGCTGTACCTTGCACGACTGTAGTCATAGAAGAGGCTGCAGGAACAGCCTTCCACTTGTCCTTTTCCAGTGAATATCCCAAAAAGTTGTAAACAACAAAACAGATCTACTTCAACAATCTGACTCACAACGTTAAATTCAGCACTCGGCAGCAGAAAAATCCAACAGCTCCATTTAGTCATAATATGTGAAACTGCATTCATAAGAAACTAAAAGTAGTATGGAAAAAATCATTCTTAATGTCCTTATCTTACTTTCGGTATCTCCAATATAACAGCATGTGCAGATGCTTCTCCGGAAGAGCTCTTAAACTGAATGCTTATCTCCTCCCCATCACTGTCTGCAGCAGTCAGGGGAGGAGGGGGAGGGAAGCCAGCTGGAAATCCCAGGGTGCATTTCATGGAGTTTCCTGACCATTTGGGACTCAGTAATATGTGCAGGAGCCTTCAACATATTCAGAGAACATGAGCATGAAATCAGTGCCTGCTTGGTTCCCACCCTCTTTGTGCCCTAGAGATGGTGCACTTGTTGAAGGCAAAACCCTTTTGGTTGTTACCTGCTTTCCTTGCAGTCTTATTCCTCGCATGTCACCCTTGGGGACAGTATCTATTCTTTACAAACACAGAAGCAAATCAAGACCAAATCTTATTCTTTTCCTCCCATACCCTTTATAACATCTTAGCTTTCACTGGAGTCAAGTTTCACACAAGTCTGTCACATGAGAACAGAATGCCTCTGTGGACTCCAGGACCTGAAGAGGTAACAGTGATAGTCATGAATCTCTGCGATAGATAGGTCAGTGTGGGACATAAAAATTGATTTTCAGAAGCAGTGCTATTTCTCTCATGATTTGAAAGACAGGCCAGGATTTCCATACTGCAGCCCCAGTTGGTAACTTACTTATGGGAGAAGCTATGATCCAGTTTTGAAATGGTTATTTAACCATCAAATCTTCTCCATTCATGCTGTGATTTCTGACTTTATCTTGCATGTTTTGTTGGAGGTATTCCAAAGGAGTTCATACTCAGAAAGATTAAATAATGTTCAGACATTCCTGATGTGGTCTCCTGCCCACTGCACTCAGCAAGTGAGGACTCATGGAGAAATGAGATACACAGAATGAAATAGCTTTATGGTGGGAGAAGAAAATATTAGTGGTTGTATACCGATTCCATTACTTATTTTTCTTTCTTTTTAGCAATGGAAACACTAGTGACCAGTTTGAAGTTTCTTCTTGTCTCCTGCTTTACTTTTTATTTAATTGTGGGAAAGGTACCTAGATAGAAGGATGTACTTTAGTAAAATATGTTTTCTTCCAGAAATTAATATTTAGGTTTTGTCTTCTATGTAATCCACCATAGTTTCCTACCTATTACAGCTTATATATTCTTTAATAAATCAGACCTTTTCCCCATATATATATTCACTATCTGTTCCTGCTGCATCCCTCTCAGCTTCTTTACCATTTTAGGGAACAGGAATAAATCCCCTCACCTGCAATGCAATTGTTCCAGAATGGCAGAAGCCCAGCCTTTTACCAGGAAAGACCAAGGAGAGTCGTGTTTGGTGTTTTGAAACGGAATGTGCCAGAGGATTGGGAATCTCAAAAATAGGTCAAAATACTTCATCATGGCAGATGGAAACAGCAGGCTTCTTCAAAGGAGAGTAACTGAAACTCACAGAAAGTATATTTAGCCTTTAACCTTTCCTAGCATTACAGGACTGTAATACTGCAATTATGTAATTACATAGTCTTATTTATTATTAATGTATCTTAAGGTATGTTAAATCATGAGACTTTTGATCTTACATAGTCTTAAGGATTATGCAATCAAAAGGTCTTCATAAATTTACTTGTAAACAACTACTCTGTCTTCTACAGATTGTTTTATAGACTGTATGGTAAAATTTGCTTTGGCCATTTTGATGTTTACAGTAATTTCACGACTATAAGACGCACCCTTTTGACAAAAATTTCGGTCCAACCCAAAAGTGCACCTTATAATCCGGATGCACCTCATATATGGACAAAGTTCAGAAATTTGCCAACCCAGAAGCGTGAGCCGCGGCCGCCCCAAGCCGCAGGACCTGTGGCCACCCTGAGCCGCAGCATCCCCGGCACTGCGGGAGCCCCATGCCACAGGAGCCCCATGCTGTGAGGGGGGAGGAGGCACGGTGGCAGAGCTGAGCCGCAGGGGACAGGTGGCACCACGGAGCCGCGAGGGGGAACGGCATGGCAGCAGTGCCAAGCCACGGGGGTCAGGCGGCATGGCGGCACTGCGGATCCCCGAAGGGGAACGGCACGGCATCAGTGGTGACATGTGGGGGACAGGCGGCACGGCGATAGCGTGGAGCCACGAGGGGGAACAGCATAGCAGCACTGCAGAGCCGCGAGGAGGAACAGCATGGTGGCAGTGCTGAGCCACGGGGGACAGGTGGCATGGCGGCAGCACCGAGCTGCGAGGGGGAGGTGGCACCGCGAGCTGCAAGGAGGAACAGCACCACGGCAGCACAGAGCCACGAGGGGGAGGCAGCCCTGCAGCTGCGCTGAGCTGTGCCAGCCGGCACCAGGGGTGGGTAGGAGTGTCAGAGCCCACGGCATGGGGAGGGCGCCTGGGGCTGCTTTTAAAGGCTACACCAATATGTGAAAAATGTTTGCAAATTGAGCACCTGCCAGTAAACTCCACGATCGTGGGATTCTGTTACTAATTCGTTACTTTGTTGGGCATGGTGCAGGTCCTCACTGCAAAAAAAAAAAGTGCACCTTATAGTCCAGTGCGCCTTATTTAATGTACGAAGTTGTGAAATTTGCCGACTCCTGGAGGTGCACCTTATAATCCGGTGCGCCTTATAGTTGTGAAATTACTGTAATTGAATGACCCAACATGTGACGTTGACATAAATAGATGGGAAAAGAGATGCAGGAAAGAGAAGTGTAAATGAAATTGAGAAGATCAAATGGTTTCCATTTGATGCAAATCCCAAAATTGTGGATGCATCCCTGAATTTAGAACTTCATTATTTCTTCCCCCAGAAAACAAAAGCACAACTTGAAGAACAAAAATATATTACTTGTTACAAATATTTTTAAATATATGCACAGCAAGTATAAAATTTATCAAAGCAATGTAGTAAAAAATGGAACATGCACCATTAACTGGTATAATGAAAGATTTTTTCTAAAATAAACAGGCAATCCCATCCAGTAAAGAAATTGTATACTACCCATTAATTTTTAAAATTATATTTCTGTGCTATATAACTTCAGCTATCCAATTATTAGTTTTGTATAGGTCCTTGCTTGTGTCTGATTTTTAAAAAGATGTTTAACTTCAGCCAACAGATTTAATTTCTTTTGGTTTTTTTTTTTTTTAAGTTTAGAGTTGACATTGAGAAATATTTCTTTAGTGAGAGGGAAGTCAAACACTTAACAGACTTTTCCTACAAAGAAGTGGTCAATGCCCCAAGCCTGTCTGGGTTTAAGAGGTATTTGGACAATGCCTTAACACCAGGCCTTAATTTCTGGTAGGTCCTGAAGTGGTCAGGTAGTTAAACTAGATGGTCATTCTAACTAGGTAGGCCCCCTTCCAACAAAAATATTCTATTCTATTCTATTACGGTCTGTTTTTTAAAGACTCCTTTTTTTAGCTGCTGATGGAACATTCATGTTTATTTATATATATATATATTTTTTTTTTTTACTTTTTTTTTTTTTTTAATGAGCAAGCATGCTTATTCTTTTAGGTAAGGATTTGAAATTTATGTGGGAGCAGTTAATGTCAGTACCAGACATTAACAAAGAGAAGAACCTCTATTGTGGGGACAAAGGCCCTGCATAGCATGGGAGTCATTCAGCAGCAGGTTTGTGTCTTCCTTAGCCCTCCTTTTGCGTTTATACACTTGTGGATCCTTTCTTGTTGCCTTTCACACCCCTTAACAGATTGAGGTCCAGGCTAGCCTTGGCTTCTCTAACCCTGTCCCTGAAAGACCAACCAGATTCCACCTTTTTTGTGTGGAATCTATTTCATGTCTGATTTTAGATTGGAACCCCTTGCTCATCCATGTAGTCTGCCCGCCATCTTCACTTGATTTTTTCCTTTCACTTCTTTCCTGTCATTCATAAAAAAGACTAGGAAAGGCCAAGCCATGATGATAAAAGGAGAGACCACCAAGTGACACTTTCTGAAGTGATTGTATAAGAACATGAATTTTAAACATTCCAGGAACACTTGAAGGTTGCAACCCTAGGGGTTTCCCATGGGTAGATGTGTCCAAAGTATACAGTAGAGATCTTTACATGTGCACATTAAAACAGGGAATCAGGTTCTCCTGTCACAAAAATGGGCTGCACTGTCTTAAGCTGACTAAACTGATTTGTCATGGAGTGATGGACTATTACATACAAATGATTCACTGTTCCTGTTATCCCACTCACTCAAAGCATGCTAAAATCATATCCTGTTAATGTTAAAAATTAAAATGGGTAATTTCTGCAAAAAGAGATAATCTTGGTATTTTTCAGGGCTTTATGTGGAGGCCATGAATAAGTAAGTAAAAATTAATGAAAATTACTCACAAACTATTGACTCTAGCGGCTCTAAGTGAAGGAAAAACTAAACTGGGACAATTTGCTTTGCTGAACTATCTGGTGATCTAAGACCTATTTAATACCACCAGTGAAATTACAGAAGGGAATGAAAAGAGAGGAAGGAAACTGATGAAAGTTAGCAAGGGTGCTGGAAGTTGCAGCTGGCAAGTGCAGCCACCCAAGAGCTGATGCTGTGGGTAGAGGAGCTGGCAGAGGGCCAAGATCTGTTTGTGTGGCTTGATCCAAAGTGAAAAATGAAGACAAAAGGCCTTCTTTTAATTTGTTTGGATTACTTGCATTATTCTCATTCTCTGTACAAACCACCACAGTGTCTGGCTCAGACTTTTCTGCAGTCAGCATCGGACTGACTGCTACTTTTCAGCTCACCTTCATCATTTGCTTTCCCTATTCCTGCATGAAGTTGCAGGATGAATCTTGTTTTCTCAGGCCAAACAATCCAATCTCCAACCACACACTGAACTGTGTGTGAGCCCTGAAGAGAGGCCACACTGTGACAATGCTCTGTCCTTGTCCTCTTGAGAGACATGACCCAGAGGACATGGGCAAGTTAATCAAGCACACCTGCAGGTAGGCAGGCAGGAAAAGTCCTCCAGGAGAACAGACCCTATGGTGTCACTCACAGCTCTCCAGTTCATGGCCTAGGATCATGGAAAAATCAAATCAGGTGATCAGAGCTGGCTTCCAGCAAACAGAGCTTAAGGATGGTAGTTGTGCCAGTATCTGCCTGCGTGGGGGGAGGTAGGAGGTGCCAAAGCCCTACATCCCTCTAGTGCCAAATCTGATACTTCTCACAGCAGCAGCAAAAGTAGCTCAACAGTGCATCAGCTTAATACCAGCAGGTTTTTTTTTTTACCTAGATGTAATTTTTAATCGCCAGGACCTCAGCCCTAGGTTTAGTGTCCAAAGTAGTAAAAAAGAGAGATTATGTTTGACTCAGTTTTGTTTGACCTCAGTACACAAAAAAGAAGACAAGACTGGTGGGAAGAATAATTGCTTGTGGGACCAACATACATGGTATAAGGAAAAGGTGAGTGAAAATGCGGTTCTGTTACTTAAGAATTAGCCATTGTTTTAGGTGTAGTGTCTCAAAACCAAAATAATTGTAATCCAGAAGTTATTTCATGTATCTTTTCATTGTTTCTGGCCTTCCTCTATCCCTTTCCTTCTAGCAATGAGCTACTGCAGGAGCTTCGCAGTCCAGTGTATTTTACCTGTGGGAAAAGCAGAAAGGGACAAATTTGGCTCCATCACACTCACATGTTCTCCAAGGACAGATAAAACTCATTTTTTGGAAGAAAAATGTGTTTTTAACCCCAATGAGGACATGTGGGAGTTGCCATGTCCTGAGGAACCAGAGGATTTTGGACCTTTGCCTTTGTTTATCTCACTGACTTTTGCAATGCTGATTGTGGAAACCATGAGTGATATTAGCTTTCCATTAAATATCACCTATGACCTAGTACTTGACTTTTGTGTTGCTTGCTACTTTAGTTCCAGGAATTATTGGCTCCCTGGAGGAACTTGATGAAAGCAGGAACCAGACAGTTAACAGAATACTGTATGTATGTCAGACAGTCATGGTGGGGGTTCCAAGAACTACCGAGGTTTGAATGGGTCTTCTTGAGACGTGCAGACTTTGATGATGTGACTAAGCTGAAAAAGGTCTCATTGGACAAACAGTGTTGTTGAGGATTTTTTTAACATTGTGTGAAGAAGGTCCTACACTTCTGATTTGTTTGTAGCTACAGATAAGCCATTTCTTAATTTCCTGTAGTCATTTCCTCCACTTTCCTCCAGCATCTGGTATAAAGTGATCAAATAGTTAAATCCAGAGATTATGATTAATCATCTCTCCACAGTCTGTTGTGTCATTTCAACCATGAGACTCATCTTTCAAGCATATTCAATGACCTTCATACTGGGCAACCTTGTGGCTTCTCAGTTACAATCTTCTGGTAAGTTCAGATTCCCATATATTTATTTAGAAGTTGATATATCAGCTATCAATATTTCTGTGTATATTTTACTTCATGTGTTACAATATTCAGTGCTTTTTTTAATTAGAAGATTGAACCAAACAAAAATTAATATTCAGCATGAATTAAAGTGGTCTCCTAAAAACAAAAAATAACAAATTTCTATGGAAGTTTTCTAACAGAGTAGATTGCAGCCAAAAAAGACTAGCCTTCACTGAACAAAGAAGGATAAACCATTCAAGGTAAGACTTCTGCACTTAGTACTTTGAAAGAATGAACATTATGGGAAAAGACCAGCAATACTTTGCTCCCAAGAAAGCATCAAGATAAAAATACTATTACACAGCAAAATTCTTAAAGACCGGTTGTTTGGCTGCCTAAGAATATCTCTGGTTTAGATATATGACTGCTATAGCTTGTCAAAGATAAATACATTATTACAGAAATCAAACATAAAACTCAACATCTACATCAAAAACCTAATCTTGGCTCTAGTTAATTTCCCACAAATTCCCTGTCATTAATTTTATAAGGAAAAAGAAATTCTCTAGAGTAATGATCTTATTCTATCTACCTATAAGTCAGCTCTCTGTTCTGCCATACATATGGAAAATACCATTTTTGATAATGCTGCACCACCTGATTCCCCCGGGTTAATTATCCCTGTGAGTCACTGGCTGTCCTATGAGGGAAGGTGACTTCCCTGCCCTGAGATGGCAATCACCTACAGCCATGCAGTGCTGATGGCATGCCTTTGTGGAACAAAATTATAAAATTCGAGTTGTGATGCTTATTTTATGCAGCGTTGATACCTGGCAATGGTCAGGGATCTTCTGAGAAAAACCCCAAAGCACTCCATTTGGTGGATTCTAAGAATTATGCTGTAAGAATTATAGCTCATCTCAAAATATCTATAAAAAACTTTCACTTGCTGTCTTTTTTTTCTTTTTTCTCTTCTTGAAAAGGTGTTTTCTAATCATTCTCTGCTCTATGCATTCAATTCAGCAGTCTTGTGCACAAATGGCACTTTCGCCTACGCTTGTTCCTATTAAAAAAATGAAACAGTCCTTCATCGACCAGTACTGTTAAGGGTAACTAAAGACTACAGGTTCAGATCTGGGTCTTATTCTCCAGTAGTTTCTGTACAGTGTACTGCAATATGTGGAAGTTCAGCATGTGGTTAGTTATCAGGTTTCGTCAGTGCAAGGAAATCAAAAGCGGTTTTTCTTCTTTGTTATGCATCAATGAGGTTGCAACTGTTCCAGTACAAGTATGTTTTACTCTGTTATCTTTGAAGATTGATTTTCTTCCTCTCCCTTTCTTTTTTAAAGTTTGTTCCATGACATTTAGCCTTTTAACATGTTCCCTCTCAGCAGTATTTTTTTCTCAGTAATAAATGCTGAAAAAGAGAAAGGAGGTGGAATGTACCTGCTCATATTCTTGCTCATGGTTGTATCTGCATAATTTTTTGCTCAAGGAAATTTTTTCTTTTTTCCCCATACTCCATACAGCATAGTGGTATTTTCCATGCTTCTCTGTCCTGAGAAGAATTAGGTGTGTGAGTTTCAAGTCTTGTACAGAACCTTACCAGTCCCTGTTTGGTTTTACAGGTGTAGGCTTGGGTAATTCTGTCTGAAACTCTTTCTCCAGGGCACTGGTATGTGTCCTGCAGCACTGCAGCATGCTGCTTACCTAGGTAGACCTGCAGGCCCTCCTCAGACAGAAAGTCATGCCACCTCTTTTAGCCCTGGGACTGCCTATTGATAACATGTTTGACCTTTTCATCTATCCATTATATCTACATAATGGATATCCATATATCCATTATAATAGAGTAATTATGAGTGTGTTGCTTTGGTGTGTTGTATGCCTCCAGGATCAGGATTAGAAGGTTTTAAATATTTGCAATTACGTGGGAGAACTGACATATCAACTGAGAATGATCTATGATGTCACAGCTGAATGCAGAAAAGCTCCATCATAAATAAAGGGAGAGAAATTGTCTCCTCTATTCTCTGTCTCTTTCCACTAACAGAAGATACAAATGATTCTGCCTGCAAAAGTACAGGTGTATACTTGCTTAAAATTAAACACCTTTTCAGTTAATGGCAAGGGAAACATCAAAAAGAAAAGACATATTTCTATTTCAGAGAAACTGTATATATCCTCAGAGGATTTGATGTCAATTTAATCTAAACTTTAAAGAAACTCACTTAGGTTATGCATGCCTTCATGTTGAAATTCAAATTATGCAAAATATACATGTTATAATTTGAAAAGATACATGCAAATACCCTACTGTACATTTGCAAAAAGTGCTTTGCTTCACAACTCATGAAATTAGAAAGCACAGAAGAAAATTTCTCTGACTAGAGCTCTGAAAACAAAGTCTTTAATGATAAAAGATTGGTAAGATTCTGTCCTACATACCTACTTAATTATGTTGAAACTGATTTCTTATCAAATCCTATAAAATTGGAGCACAGGAAAGAATATGTATATATCACCAGATGGTTTATAATAATTTCTATTATATTTCAATCAACTTCCAATAAATAATTTAATTATTGTCTTCCATTTTAGTACACAAATAACTGCACTTGTTGGAGGTTATAATTTTATGTTTAAGTCCCAGCAGATTTTTTTGCAGAAAAAGGTTCTGATTAGATATATTTATTTATGTTGTTAAATACAATCTGACCAAATCCTACTGAAGTCAACTACTCTAAATTAGGACCATGAATAAATCACTTCAGCACTGGAGTCAAACTGATATTCTTCCCCGCCAAACCCAAGATTTAGTCTTCACCTCTGAATTGCCGCCTCTAATAAGTAGTGCAGAGTTGCAACACATTTGAAAAAATAGAGAATAATGAATGTTTAAGGTGCAGAATTAACTGGGGTCTTTTTTTCCTTCCATCAGGCTAGTCAGAACAGACACTTGGTTGTTAGGTAGTACCCACTAACTTTGTATTGTGTGAAAATGTTATGTGATTCCTCTGGTTTCCTTACTAATATTCATCTCTAGAGCCAGTCATACCTCAACTAACCCACTGAGAGTCTGAAGAGATCAAACTCCCTATTGAAAGAACACTGTGGGATTCAGGGCTGTAATCTGGTGTCCTTTTCACATTGCTATTGAGGGCAAATGTGGCACCCTGAAAAAGGATTTCAAGAATTGACCTGCACAGAGATGGAAGGGTGACTTACCGCTTTACCAAATCTACTTCTTTGCTGGCAGGTTGTGGGATATATAGTCACAGGTTCAAGAAGATTCCCAAGCATAGGGTCACCTATTTGAGAGGCAAAATCTGTCCAAATTTTGTCACTACATTTGTTGTCAGATGCTTAAAATTTTTTTGGATAAGCAATTTCTGTGTGCTTGCTCTCACAATTAATGAACCAGTGCAATCCCTCTTAATTCTAACAATTTCCCCAGAAATATAAATTCCAAAAAAAGAAAAAATGTTGTTTATACTGCTCAGTAAGATAAAAGTAATTCAGAAAGAATAAGCATTATAATATTGTTTTAGTATTCTGAACTTGGAGGGATAAAACTCACAGCATTGCAATTTTTTCCTTTTGGAGATACTTTAAATGAACTTTTCCTCTCCTTGCCACTGTTACAGTGCTCTGCATTTATGTTATAAACTCCTTTTTCCCTCTTCCTTCTCTTTTTCTCTGTCTGTACAGCCCTTGTGACCAAATTCACTGAACACCTCAGATTAATTGTGATGGAAAGAGACTTTCTATAGGGGGCATTTAGTGACAGGACAAGGGGCAACGGCTTTGAAATGAAAGACAATAGATTTTGATTAGATATTAGGAAAACATTCTTCCCTGTGAAGGTATTGAGGCACTGGAACAGGTTACACACAGAAACTATGGATGCCCCATCCCTGAAATTGCTCAAGACCAAATTGGATGGAGCTCTGAGCAGCCTGGTCTAGTGGAAGTTTCAAAAACATGCCCTACAAAAATTATCAAAAAGTAAAAAATATGTATTTTGTAGCTTCTAAGAGAATGGAAAGGATTCATGATATGGTCAAAAAAATTATCACAGGACAGTACAATATTCTCCATTCATATTTTTTTTAATGATGTCAATTTTATTTAAGGATGGAGAACATGTAATTATACTTAAGACACATTAAATATACCTTAAACTACTTTTATGGAAAATCTAAGTCCAGGAAGTAAAGGATTTTAGTTACACTCTATACTGGACAGCACAACCGTGCTAAAGTAGTCCATACAATTTAAAATGTGTTAGTGCAATCACAGAACAAAAATCCACTGTTAGACACTTTGCCTACAAATTTCTTAGTGGTTTTTGGTAATAGACAAGATCATCTCTTAGACCTGCAGAAGGAAATTACAAAGAGCTGAAAATCTTATGAAGAATTAACTACGTAGGTATTTTGTTGCAACAGAGGTAGAACTAGCTGGATAAACTCCACTTTATTACGCCTTTTAAGGTTTTTAACTTCTGGTTTTGCTTCAACATATAAACAAGATTTTCTGTTTGAGAAAACAGTACAAAACAAACTTGCAGGCATTAGGTAAGAGATGGAAGAGGCAATTTTAAGTCTTTTTCTTGAATACAGCTCCATGAGTCACACAGCAGTAATCTGAAGGTACATCTACCCAGTGTGTTCTGGATTGTCATAACTGTCTTGAATGGTTTTGACAAAACTACGTGTTACAACACAAAAATGTTCTAAGTCTAATTAGAGTAGTCATAAAGCATCTAGACACAGATACAGGCATGAAAATAAGTAAAATGCTAACTTGAACCCATTTCTCACATTCTTCGTGTTGATTACAGAGCATAAGATAGCAACCATGAGAATAGTTATTCTTGATTCCCATGAAATAATCAGAATGCCTGGGTATGATGCAAAGATCATAAGAAATATTTTAAAATTCTAAACCCCTTCAAAAGTCCAGAGAAGCATAAAATGTATGCAACAATCAAAGCTAAAATCCTTTATTCTCCTTCTAGACAGGAATATTCCAGAAAAGATTCTTTTGGTAGATACTTCACAGCTGGAGAGAGAAGTCTGAAAAGCTTACCTTCAAGTGGTTTCTTGATGTTATATTTTCTTCCTCTTTATTTATTCAAGGAAACACAATTTCACATCTTACAGAATGCAAAATAAATATTTTTTTATATAAAATGGATTTCTAATCCCTCTGCCTTCTTAATTTCTCCATTTCTTCAATGATAGGTTTCTCTTCACTGTCTGATTGTGGAGTCCTGTGTCCCTAGCAAGAACAGTAACAAGGAGATGATCAGAGAAGAAATAATATCTGTGTGCAGTCAGAGGACATTAAAGGATCACGCTTGTATGAGGAATAGGCCATAGCTCAAATATGCAATACTGCAATACTTGTGCTGATCTGCTGTGTGTTCCTGTGGGTCTTGACAGGCCTGCATTTCTGGTGTTTGCTTCTTCTTCCTTACAGTAAAGAACTGACAGTTTACATAGACGTTTCCTTCAATGTTAGTTCCCAAACAGTTTTCCTCAGCAGGGATTTAGGGGAAAAGCTGTCCTCAAGGTATGGGCCTTAATCACTGGGTGAACATGGCCCAGTCTGCACTTTTTGGTCCCAGGACCATGTGGCCAAGTCTCTCTCTCATGTCACTGTGCATGCCTTCATTTCATTATTTTAAAATTCTAATTTCAACCTCTCTAAGTTATTTTACTCTGTTTCCTTGTATTTTGGATGGTTTTATGTCTTCTTATTTTAAGATTATCTCAGCTGATTGCATACATATTTTAGAAATGCTGATTGCCTACTAACGTCAAAGGATGCTTTTCATGGTCATTCCTGAAACCATATTCTCCATAAATGTCCTGAGCAGGTGGGAAAGTTGCTATCAACACCACAATAATCAACTTCCATAAGGAGAAGATGCAGATCACATGGGCAACAAGAGATATTTTCCCCAATGAGAATGTGTCATTTTTTTACACGTGAGTATTGTCAGTGCCTATTCCTGTCTTGTTAAAGGATTTTCTTAGGCAGAATGAAATATCCATTTGAGTCCTCTGTGAACTAGAAATATTTTTAACATTTGTTAATATCCACCATGAAACCTGTTTATATTCACAACCTACAGAAGTGTTGTTAATCATCAATATCAATCAATAAACCTGGTGAGTAATCTATCCCAACAGACATGATATGAAAGATTTGTCCTTCTCCCATCATTGTGATAAATGCTAATGCTAATTACATCATTGAAAGTGTTTTTCCCACATAAGTATATATATTTTCCTTATTAATTTACATCATTAATGACTAACAGAAGTGTAATATTTCGGTTAAAGACAGTCATAGTGCTTATCTTTTCTTTCTGGATTGTATATGTGGAAGAACTTTTCGCAGTATAGACTTGAAAGCAGGATCATGAGAGCATCTGTTTGAGCAAGTACAGTAATTTCA
>PYHW01010271.1:5303927-5321181 GCA_013186435.1 Turdus rufiventris
TTCCCAAGTGCCACATCTACACATTTTTTGAAGATTTTCAGTGATGGTGATTCCACCACTCCCCTGTGCAGCCTATTCCCATGTCTGACCACCCTAACACTGAAGAAACTTTTCTTAAAATACAATATAAACCTTCTCTGGTCCAACTTGAGGTCATTTCCTCTTGTCCTTGAATGATAGAGAAGAACACTTCTTGTGCTTCATATCCTTTAGCCATACAGAATATGTCTATAGCAAAAGTTTGGTGCCACAGATTTCCTACTGCCCTCCAACAGATCTACACACCTTAACAAATCTGCCAGTGTAAGCTCCTCAGCTTTTGAATATTTCTCAATATTTCTGCTGTACTGTCAGGCTACAAAGTCACTGGTCAAATGTGTTCCTCCACCCCCCTCTAGTGGGAGGTCCACACAGTGTTTCCTCCCTCTCCCACTTTCCACCATGCTTTGCAGAATGAAGGGCTGCTCTGCACACCCAACAACCCCTTCAGTGGTTTTGCTTGTGTGGAGACACATGCATACATGTTCAATTTACCACATTTTTTTCACCACATTCTCCATGTTCAAATTAATTAGTTCTAAGCCACAAGGCTACATTGAAAGAATCCTTAAGCTGCAAAATTCCCCAGCAGTCCAACATTACAAAGTTAAAGTTAAGTTTAATTCATCACTATATGAATATGTGTTTTGCCTAAGGATTGAAATTAAAGATCACAAGACTCCCACTTCATTAAAACTATAGGATGAACAGTGCTTGGACATGAATCAGTTTTGTGTCATGACTGAAGATCACTTGATGCTTTGGAGACAGGCACTGCATGAGGCAGATGAACAAAAGACATTGTGATAAAAGTCACTGAATGCTCCTAGAGAACCAGTTGCATCCTGTCTTTGACAGATTTTCTTTAAAATAATATAAATTATATATTCTCACATTTTGGACTTACAGCTAGTGATTTTGAAATATTTTTTTTTATTTGAAGAATTGCTAAGCTTTTGCAGCAGCCACTAAGATAAATAGGAGCACTACCCTGAGCATACAAACTGCTACATAGTCTGAGAAATCAGACCTCAGGCATCTCGAATTAACACCCCAAATTAGCTGGCACATTTCACAATTCCCTGTCTATAAAATGGGGAGGAAAATACCACAGGGACATTATGAAGATAAATTCATTAATTTCTGTTAATAAGCAGGATAGTATAAAAAAAAAAAGCACCGGGGAAAAGCCCATTAGGAAATGAATAATTATGTATTCAGTGCAAGGTTTGGATGGTGTACAGAAAATGAGGCATGGGGACATATATTAAGTGATGAGATGAAAAAGGAACACTGCATGGCTGATCATTCTGGGAGCACAGTCTGCCTTTTGCACTGAGTGAAGCAGGACCCCTGTGAGTGGACATAACAGTGGAATTATTGACTCCATTAATACAGGCCACTGTAATTTTCTTCCTTCTGTTTCTGACTTTTTAAAATTTCTTTACTATATGATGGGATGATAAACATATATTTATAGTATTAAATAGATTATTTGGCATGAGTTTTACTTCTTCTCAAGAGGAAACTAATATACTTTTATCTGCAAATGAATGTTTGTGTGAGTGTATGTTTGCATATGTGTGTGTGTGTGCACACACTATCCATAAAACCTTAATTTCATCTATTAACTTATTGGTTAGTCACCAAACTTTATAAAAGTCTTAGATGCTGAAGACTGGCTTTTACTAGTATAATTGTAGCTAAGTGCCTCTGAGAATTTGTACAGCACTAGACTTCATCATAATATATTTAAGAGTGCATAAGCCTGACGAGGTCCACTTTTAGATAAATGTGGAAAGGTTGCAATATGGAATTATAGACATGCTGATTTTCCAACATAAAATGAACATTTTTGTATTGAGCCTCCTGATTAAGCAAGTCAGCACCAAAGCAAATTGCCAAGAAATATGCAGGGGAAGATATTGTTTTGTTTTTAAGTCTGTTTCTGTTATTGCTTTATATTTTATAAAATAGGGATAAAATTTTCTGCTTTATGTGAGGTTTTATCCTGTAAACAAGTCCATGTAGCAAATCTCAGCTGAATAGTTTATGTCCCTTGTATGATCTACATTTCTAATGTGACATGGTGTAAGTGATATTTTTGGCTTTGATAGGAGGCTGAATAATGATGGTCATTGGTGCTTGGTCCTACAATTTTAATTCAGCAGAAAGAAATAAGATAAAAGTTTTGCTCTGTGGATAAGGTCGCATAATTAGCTGAACTGCTGCACTGAGTGTAACCAAGTCACAGGAACAGGATAAAACCAATGGCTGTGATGAATGATGTGACAAAAGAATCCAACTAAACAAGGGGTCTGTTCAGGAAAAATCAGGCTCCAGCGCTATTAATGTTTATTAGGTTCAGACAGGCATCTCCAATCTCAGCAACAATCACTGTTGTGAAGGAAGAAAGGAAGGAGGATGAAACTGGGTTCTGTTACTTTGGGGTGAGGGAACTGGGGTAGCAGTCCTAATGGATACAGTTGCCAGAACGAGCACCCCAATTTAATGGGGGAAGAGTCAGGAGATGCTTGAGACCCTGCCTTATTTACAGACATGGTGGGTTATGCTGCCTTGGAAAGACCAGCTTGGCACTTCTACACATGTAGAATCAACCAGTGTTCCTAAAGCAGCTTGGCACATGTTGGATCAGAACAGGGATGGCGAGGGATGAGAAAATGGGACCCATCATGCATGTGTGAGGCAGAGGTGGCCTTTCAGTGCTCCCTGCCCTTGTCTGACGCCACATTTGGAGTGCTAGACTCATTCTAAAAGGACTGCTGGAAGGGAGTGTGCCGTCTAGGAGAGGTGTAGTGGTACCTGCTGCAGAGGAAAAATGGGACTTTGGAATTCTAATGGTCAAACAGGACCACACGTAACTGATGTGATATTTCCTGTCAGTCCCTCTAACCATTCAGATTGACCCCTTTAGATCTCTCAGTATTATCATTTTCTGTTCAATTGATACCACATATAGCTTGGTTGGCTACACTTTACATTATAGGGCTGGTTTCCAGGTGCTCTGAACATTGTGTGGTTGCTTGGAGATAATTTTTTATTTCCTACAAGATTTGTAGGAAATCATGTCTCATGATTTTATTCCAGCTTTGAATGTTGATAGTCATCAAGCACTATATTTATACTTTGAATAATACAGTAGAGGTGATTTTAATGACTTCTATATATTTATGAAGAGGGAAGAAAGAAGTAAATAATTCCCTGAGAGGGCATTATTGAAGTTAAAATTTCAGTAGTTGTATTCTAATATCAAAATACTAATAGTGTTATTTTCAAAATATCTATTTTCTCAAAATTAATATTAGTCCCAAAATCACCCTTTATCCTCCTGCATATCATTTGATCTTTTACATTTCTCTTCCAGATTTTTGGAATAGAAGTTGCCTGTTGAGCTTCCTTGGAGATATTTAGCAACATGAGACATTTGGAAAAGTTTCTCATCTGAGTGGGTGACTGGTCACTGGAAGTGGTAATAGAACCAAGCCTGCCAGAGTTCAGGGAGACTGTGTTCACAAATAACATGGTTTTGTTTTAGTTAATCCTGTGAGGAGCAGGGAGTTGAACTTGGTGATTCTTATGGATCCCTTCCAACTCCAGATATTCTATGACACCATGACTCTCGTAAACATTCATTAATTGCACATGGATATAATGAATATATATTGTCTCTTTTCAGCACAGACGATTTCCAAAGTTGCTCATTTATTTTGCAGCTATGGATTCTGACAGACACATATCTTGCTTGGAAAGGAAATTTTTTTTTTCCTTAGACCATCAACTTTCTCACCAGCTTGTAAAATTTTGTTGTCATGTTTCTCCAGGTTCCTAATAAGTATGTCCAGTGTAATACACTTCTGCAGAAAGTCTCTATTTTTATTTTTATAGCTGCTGAAGCAGGTATAAAACAAGACAACCTCTTCCCTCAACCTGTCTTTGAAAATTTGATATCCACAGAATTGCTCAACACATACAGTCTTTTTTGAACTGTATGCTATCTCTATCTCTAATAAAATGATTGAAATGAAATAACTATCTCTAATTAAAATGATTGCCAAACCAGGCATTTTCTCTGAAGCCCTCTTGTTACAGATTTGACTGTCCTTTGTCACATTTTTTATGTTTTTACTGTATCTTAAAGTTTGTTCCATTTTACTAATTTGCAGGATGCCCAATTTCTTCTCACATTCAGTAATTTGGTATAGTTGTTGAACTTTCTAAATTTATTCTTCTTCCAGGATTCTGACAGATATTGTTTCTTCTTAGTTCTTGTTCTCTTTTTTAAAGCTGGAAAACTTAAGTAACAAAGATATCTCTCATTAGACCTTGCCAGCAACGCACAACATTTTAAAATCCATTTCATCTTTAGTATTTTCTTTCAGAAATTTCAAGAAGCACCTGTAAAATTCTTGTACTTTTATGTGGTCACAGAATATAATTCTGCTCAGACTTTGTAGTATTTGCTTTTTGATTACCAGCATATTAACTCCAACTGTAAGTGATCATGACAGCTGATTGTTAAGAAGAATTTGGGAGGGAGGATATCTATATATTCTGCATTGTGGCAGTGAAAAGTATGTATGAGTTCTAATTTCAAAGTTAATATTTTTTCCAAATACTGTTCATTTTTATAACAATTTACTAGCTCTTCCTTTGTCCAGTTCTCTACTCCCTTGTCCTACAGGGGCATTTCAGCAGTCTCTTGCTCTCTGAATTTATTAAGATACCTTAAAAACAATAAAAAGAAAGTAATTGATTCTGCCTATAGGCTCATAGGAAAATTATTACTTTTCATTCCTCTTTTAATCTGCCTCTTTGTTCTTCCAACTCTGTCCTAAAACCACTGTGACTTCTAGCTAATAAAGTGACTTTCATCTTCTTAGTTACTTCTTATTGAGAACAATGTGCTGTGTATGTTGTTGCTAGTTATTTTTTGTATCCCCAGCTTACAAATGGGTTCAGTTTATAGTCTATTACCCTGTATATCTACCTGTATTGCCTGTAAACCCTTCATTTTCTTGACAGAGCTATTTGAACCTTTAACTTTTATAGATGTAATTTTTATTGACTCAAAAGTCCACAGTTTATCAGTGCATATTCTCTTAAACTTTTTGTCTTGACAATGTAATTCCAACCCTGTCAGACTAAGACCTCTCAATATAGTATTAAGCTGTAATAGTGAGTATATAGTTAAAAACTGACTTTTACATTTTTACAATAAAGATATAATATATTTCCTGGTCATTCCTTATTCTCCCAGTATATATGGATTTCTATTTTTATCTTCTTTCATCATTGTATAAAAACTACTTCCAAAAATTAACTTTTTAACCATGGTCCCGAACAGATAAATATGTCTTCTCAGACAATTTCTCAGCCTCTGCTGCTTCTTATTTCAAATGCCCATCTATGTGGATCCCTAAACAATCGTTTCTACAAACATATTTTCTTTTACCTCTAACCTAGACACTCACTCCCACCCTGGAATGAAGAATAACCATCCTCTCTTCATCTTGCAGAAGAAGTCCCACCTGGAGGGATTCAGTCTGTCACCTGGGTGAAGCAGTATTGTATAGAGACACTGGTGTTAGAGCAGAGCTGGGAGGGTATTTCTCCTTGTTGCAGGTCACCCTCCTTCTCATTTCCTGTGTTAATCTGTTCATATTCCTCTATTTCTTCTTGGGTTTAGAATGGTGCTTTACAACACTCATGTTTCTTCATATATTTGTATTGTGGTTTAGGAATTCTTTTCTTCAATTTCATGTTCCCACTGAAACCATGCTTGCTCTCTTCCCTCTCCCCTGCCCTCTGGAAAGAGCTGGAGAGGAGAACTGGGGACACAAAAGGTGAAAAATATGGGGTGAGACAAGACCAATTTACTGGAAACAGCAATGAGATAAGAAAATGAACAGTAACAGCAACAATATTAATGACAACAGTGTGCAAGAGAGAAGTGAGTGATTCAAGTGCATTCCCAGGATTTCCATCCTGGGAAATGACGTGAGGTGGATGGAATAACCTCTGGGTCCCATCCATGCCCCCTCCTGGCTACTCCTGCAAAAATTAACACTGTCCTGGCAGGAACTAGTACTGTCTGTTAACAAAAGCATTTCTTTTACTGTTTTACGTATAATTTCTCAGTTATACTTGAATTCCCTCAACCAACCATAACTTCATTCCTTTTATTTGCCACTTTTCTTTTCTTTGCTATGGATGACATCTTTGTTTTGGATTTAAAAAAATCCCCTCTCTAAAATGGTGAAGCCTTTCACTTTCTAACAAATTTGACTCATAATATTTCTAAACTAAATTCAATTTCTGTAGAACTGCATTCCTTTATTTTCTCTCCTTTTTGATGTGCTGCTGTTCTTGATATGTAAAATAAGTTACAATACAAACTGCTCTGAAACAAAAGTGGTCTCTGTTTTTCCCTTACTATTTTAATATGGGCAGTAGTGTCATCCAGTTCCTTTATTTTCCTCCTAGTTGGAAACATCTAATTTTTTAGCTTATTTCTTGAGGTTCTAAATTTAGAAAAGATTAAAACAGAAGATTTAATCTTCCAGATTCATATAGTTTTGCAATTTTATTCAGCATCTCTAGATCACCAATCCTATTTCTAACTCCTTCTAATTGATTCTAAACCTATCAAATTCTGATTGCACTGAAAATTTAGGTATCAGATTACTGAAGTTAAGAGAGGAAAGGACAGTGAATTTTTCCTGGCATATCCATTTTAAGGGGTTTCCAGTTGGGCATATTTCTTCAGGTTTCAGTTACAATACATTTGGTCAGATTGCGTGAATGCAAAGATGCTCACTTTTATACAGTTCTGACAGTATTTTTAATTTTATAGAGAAAGTAGAGGGTATCAAAACAGCCTGTTTTATTCATTACACTCCCTGTGATTTTGTTTACAACTCAGCAACAAATCAGAGAGACAAGGACTGGAAGTTGAGCACAAAAGAGAGAACACAAATTGTTTTATAAATTGCAAGACATACAAATAATATCTTGGTAACTGCAGTTCTAGTTTGACCAAATTGAAAAAATATTTTGGACAAATTACCAGGAAATGTGTGTGTACACTAAATTACAAAATAGCTTGATATCATCTGAGAAATGCTTGTAACTGTCTCAACTAAACTCCATATTTTCCAGTCTGGGTACTTAAAATTTAATTCAATACAGTATTTTTTGCCTCTTTTATTCTTTTTGCATAAATGGAAAATACTTCTCTTTTCCTAAGCCCCACAGCCTGAGGCAGAATTCATCTGACTGAGTGAAGAACTGTTTGACTGTACTAATAAACTCCTTGAAAAGCTGATGCAGGTAAACAAGAATTTCTAGGACATGATCCTTCTTTTCTTCATTAAGATAGCTATAGTGAACCAGACTCCTGTAAATAGCTTTTTAACATTGCATTTTGACTATTTAATTTACAAGAGTCTGGTGCATTTCCACAACACAATTAGTAGGTTTGTTTTCAGCCCTTTACCCAAAAATATGAATTTCCTACTTACTTTGCAGCCCTGTTTGTAAAACAGTACAGCCCAGTACTCAATGCCTTGAAAATCACTTCATATTTTCAAACTTATGGTGAAAGTAAGATTGTTTGGGGTTTAGAGTCACTTTATTTTTGGTATTTTATACACATTTCATTATATCATGAAACTGCTTTTGTTTTGTCTTTTTATTATAGTGCTAAATTTGGCTGTAGATTTTAATAACTGTGTAGTGCTTTGAGACTATGCTGAAAGGTATTTTATCAATTTATTCTGTTATTACTCTGCCCAAAGGCTCACCTCCTTTTCAGCAAAGGCCACTTATTTTTTGTGGAGTCATCACTTTTCCCCTCTATTCATTCATCCTCCCTTTTCCTCAGATTTTTCTTTCTCATTTAGAAGAACAGCTATTTCCAAAGCGTGGCTCTATCTGGTAGGATTGTTCTACATTGCAATTTGCCTGGTGCCATCTTCCTCAGGAGATAAAGGTACCAGGAATCACATCAGGTGTACCCTGACACAAGGAAAGAGGAGTGTAAGAGACATGTGAAGGACCACAGCTGGGAATTTATACTGGGTTCAGAAGAACCCAAAATATAGATCCAGAAGAATTTGAAAATTTTCATCTCTGCTTTCATAACTCTCCCAGCTACTTAAGTTTGATTTGAGGAGATGGGAGGGTATTTAATCTAGCAGAGAGATTAATTTCTTACATGTTATTTGTCTTAAGGGAAGGAAAATCTCTCTGAACCACAAATCTCTTAAGTTTTTAATGAGTGAGGAGACCTTTTCAAGCCTCACTTTGAGGCTTTTAACCAAACTCTTAATGTTCACCTCTGGGCCTATAAATTGTGAGCTCTTCTGTGGTGACTGAGGATGCATCTTTTTAGAGTCAAGATGAAATTTGCAGAAACAGAGAAACTCAGTTTTGACCTGGACAGCATGAAGCATATATGGCTTCATGGGATTGTTGTGAATTTGTGTCATTGTCAGCCTTGCTGAGGGCATGTTGTCCCTTCATCCAGATCGCCAATGAAGACATTGAACAGGGCTGAAGCCTGTACTGATCCCTGGCCTACACCACAGGTTACTGGCTTCTGACTAGCACTGCCCTTTGGGTTTGGCCATTCAAGAGTTTTCAATCCACATCACCTGTCATCCAGCCACCCTGTGGCTTCGTCAGCCTCCCCATGAGAATGTTATGGGAGACAGTATTGAAAGACTTTCTGAAGGAAAAGTAAACAAAATCCACTGCTCTCTCTACCAAAGAGAGAGAAAGGACTTTCAGAAAATCTTTGTCTAGGTCTCTGAGGGAAGCAAATCCATCAAATAAGGTGGTTTATGGTATGCAATTAAAAAAAAATCATTCATAAAATATCCTTTGCTGCTGCCAATAGAATAGTCCTTCTCTTCCCTTTTTACAGAAGGGAGGATAAAGGTAGGCTATAGGCTATTTATAGATTGCAAGTGGGACACTTAGATTGAATTGCATCTACCATTCTACAACTGCTTTTCTTTCCACAACAAGCACAAAGACAGCCTAGAATACAGTTATATATTTGGACCCTCAGCTAATTTCTTAAAGCCCAGATTGGCTGAAATCAGGCTACAATTTAAAGTGCATTTTTCAGCACTGCATACCTTAGCATTTTGCTGTCTCAGTGTGTTTGAGTAGAACTGTTTAACATAATTGCTAGTCATTTGGCTAGGATGCTGAATCCTGAGATGGTAATATTTGCAGATGATGCATTTACTTAAATGACCAGGGCTGAATTATCTGTCACTACCCTTTCTTGGAACAAAATATGAATTATGTAGAATGCTGATCTGACTTGGTATTTCCTGTACAGCATACTCCCTGCCTGATGCCTATACTGAGCCTTTATCACACTTGACGAAAATCCATAAAACCCACCAGCAACAGCAGCAGAAAACTCTCCAGTGGATTTCATACATCGCTCTCTTTTATGGTATCAAAGTCCTACTGAAAAGGAGACAGAAGTCTGGGGTAATTTGGGGCATTTAGTGGTTGAGAAAAGAAGACTACAGATGTATTATGAACCTGACTTCTGCTCAAAACATTTGGGATTTTTTCAGAGGAAACTTTTCAAAAGTTTCCTGATCTTTGTTGGAACATTGTTCTACAGCAAAAATCCCTTAGCTGCATTCTCTCAGCCAAGAAAGCTTTATTCCCAGTTTTCACACATTTTACTCTGGATTCCTGGCTCAGAGAGAGAAAGGAAAAGAGGCTTAGCCACTACATTTTTTCCAAGGAAGAAATATGGCAATATTGTCTTGCAGCATCTCAAAACCTGTGCACGCAGTGCCAGTCAGAAAACAACTGAAAAGGCACACAGACATTTATCAGTTTTCAAAATTATTCTTTTTGTTTTTTTCTTTTTTTTTTTTTTCCAAATTCTTGAGCTTATGAAGGTAGTCTTATTTTTTCCACATAAATTTTCCACAAACAAAATTAGCTGGCAAGTCAAGAGCTATGCAAACACTGGACAACTTTTTCTTTGTTTCAACTCCAAAACACAGTGGGATGAGAAAGGAATACTTGTTACTTACTCTCCACAGCTTAAAGACAGGTCTATATTTGGCATGGATCAAGCATGGAGCAACTTTAATAACAACACACGACATAGTACTATAACCCAGGCTCATAAGTTTCTTTTTCGTTGCTTCAACAAAACCACCACTTAAATCAAACTCTCCTTAAGAAATGCTGATCTGCAGAATATTACCAGATGGGTCTCCTACCTTCTGAAGAAAGGGGGAAATGAGAGAGCCTCATGTTTAACGGCATATGAAAGAAGAAATACAATGTGTAAACTTTCCACTGACGGATATAATAGTGTTCTCACTTTTAAAGAAAAACAGTACTTCCTAGCAGGAGGCCTGCAAGAAATTTAACAATTACTAAAGATTTAGTTGTACACCATGGCATTTTCAAACATGTGCAGAGTCTGTTATTTTTTGTAATTAAATTAATTTAAATAATAAATAATGTAATTAAAATACATTTGGACTCTGCAATCCCTAGGGCTTGAACGGTGTGCAGAGAAGTGATGCATATTCAATGTGAAGTTTAATGAGTAAGAAAACGCAGAATCCTGGAAATCTGGTAATGCACAATATATTTTTGGCACTCTCCCCCTTCTCCCCCATTCCTTTTCAGAGCAAAAGAGGGCCCAATTTACCAAATCAGGCTTTAAATCATTCACAACTCTCTTTGCCTAAAAAGGAAATATTGCTGGTGTTTAGGATTTTTTTTAGCACAACATGTGGTTACCCAAATGTTTCCCCACAATAGTTCTAGTGAAAAGTGATAGGAAATTGACTCTGTAACCCTGTAAAAGCAATGTTTACTTTAGCATCATCAGAATTTTACAGACTGTAGGAAATCGTTACTTGTCTCTTCGTTTCAAGGCTGACCCTGATTAAAAACTCCTGCTGAGATTTTCAGAAGAGACTAATACTGTCAGAGCTTTGCTTTTAGGGATCATCACTGGTTTTGATTTTCTAAGGGTGGTTGTTTTCTAAGAAGTGTTTTCTTAATATCAGTCTTTGTGAAGCCCTGCAACAAAACCTGAGGGTCCTCAGCCCCTCTACCTAACTCACTGAAGATGCTCAGTTTTGATGTTCAGTTTTCTTGATGTTGCCAGATAAATAATACAGTTTTATCTCTGTGGTTTGGGCTGCTGATTGCATGCAGAAGGACTTGGTTCTTCAAGCACTTTTCCCCATGACTGGATCAGGCACAGAACACAATCTGGTTACCTCTGCCTTTGGGCTAGGAGGTGTGAGGACACAAGGACTTCCAAGGCTTAAGCAGGGGTGCTACAAGGTGTATTTCTCCTAGGGACCAGGGTTTGCTGCTTTGCAAAGGTTCAACAAGAGCCGTACTGTCTGGTGGCCACATCAGGATGGCAAACCTCATGTGAGCCCAAGCAGGCAGCCTGAATCAGGGCTGCCCTCATCCCCAACACGGGGCAGTACCCCATAAAATGTCAGCCTAACCAGACTCTGATATTCTGCACATTTTCTGATTTCATAGCTATTCAATATTTAACATTTTCGCTGAGTTTTCTCTGTCCATGTCTGTGTCTGTGATGCTTTTGCCCCCTTTCAAGCCCCCATTCTTGCTGCAGGAGAAACTGAGTTTCTCCTAAAAGAACTGTCTGCCAGGATGATTGACAAAAATTTAAAACACAGGATTGTAAAGATTAAAAAACCAGATGAATAAATAAAATAAAATGTAAAAAATCTCCTTACATTTTTGCTGTTGTCTTAGCACTGATGGTTGTAAGGCCTGTCTAATGGTTTCAGGAGGCCTGAGTCGGGGGTTTGAAATCATTAGCAATATTGATGCCTCTAAGAAGTGAATGCTTAATACTGCCTTTCTTCTGGCTGGGCAAATTGCTGTTCAGCCTGCTACTTTGATTATAGACAAAAGAGCCTTTGTTTCAAGTGCTAAAGTTCAGGGATTTGGTGCTGAAGACCCAGGAAAAATATCTTGACATCTGAATATGGTGTACACATGTGTATGTGGCCACTTTCTATTATATTTAGCTATTATCAGTATTTACATACCAGAGTAATTCAAGGTTTGAAACAAGTGATTACAGAGCAGCCAAGGGATAGTTCCCTTGAGTGTTTTAAAGATTCCATCAATGGGAGTAGGCTGTGTGCACGTCCTTTTCCATCCCTGCATGTCAAAAATTCAAAACTATAAAAGTAAGAGGTTCTTAAGAAATTAAAGTAGCGACTTGTTTAAAGTTCTTGTGATTATTCAGAGTAAGGTGAATTCTGTGTCTGTTTCCAGTTTTGTTCATGCCATAGAAAAGTATTTCCACCTCTAACACTGACTGAGCTCACTGGAAACTCTGTGTTTGTACACTAGAGCTGGACATGTGATCGTTTGCTACAGCATATGCATAACACCGGGTCCCCTTCACTAAATATTTCCTTCAATATTGTATAAACTTCAAAGTTTTAATGTATTTATGAAAACTAATAATATAATATGCAGCTGCAGATGTCAGAAGGATATTTTCCACCATTCAGGGAAACGTAGCCACTTCCATTCCACAGCACAGTTTGCTGTGTTGAGGACATGGAAGGATTTCCCAGTGATCAGAAGGTGGCAGCAAATCCCTGTTTCATTTCTCTTGAGGTGCCCTCGAGCTCAGAAAGAGAGAAAAGAAGAAAGGAAAGAAAAAAGTTTTAAATTAACTTAATGAAGAAAAATGGTATTCTCAACTTTAATGCCACAGGTAGCTACGAAAGGATTGTCTCTGACCTCTGCTGATCACATTGCACTAATTCAATAGTAGGTCCCTCACCAAATGCCTTGAAAATTCAGCAGAAAAGGGGAAGCATCCCCAGTGTGAATGGAAGCCTGGGAAGTGGCCAGACAGTGACTGGCCTCAGTTAATGTGCAACCAAGGGCAAAAGTGGCCTCAGCTCTCCCACCAAACTCACCAGCATTGTATCTTTACTCACACTGGACAAATAAAATTATACACAAGCCTGATGCAGCTGTAGTGGAGCCAAGAGGTTTGGGTAATGCAGCTGTCATCCCTTCCAGGACCAGAACCCATTTGCTTTTCCACCCCTCTGGGAGCAAGGCCTGGACAGATGTAGAGGTGGGGCTTCTTTTATAAAAAGGGAAAAGTTGCTCCTTTTTTTTGTGAACGGTGTTCAGGAAGTCTGAGGAGGATCACAATGGATCCTTCTCAGATGGGGAGCCTTCTCTCTGCACAGGAGTCCCCAGGTAGTGTCCAGGCCACATAATAGTCAGGAATGGGAGCAGATGCCTGTGGCAGTTCATCATGCTTGCTTTGGATGCTCGCCTGCTGGACAGATGTCTGCAGCCTTCCCATCGTCCCTAACAAGTTAGACACTTATAGGATTTAAAATCCTACATTTTTGTGAATTCTGTGTGTACAGAAGCACCCCCAAACAATCCCAGTTCATAACAGGGGCAAACAAAGAGGAATTATTGATGCCCCTGTCCGTGTCCCTCCTCTTTCTGTTTTTGCTGCATTGTTCTCTTCAGTAAACTTATTTTTTTCACTTTTGATCTGTTTGCAACTGCTCCAGTCTATGAGCCACTGGCACAGAAGGTTCACTGTTAAAAAGGAAAAGAATTTGAAGGGGAAGGAGGGAACTGCTTAATAACAGCACTAAAAAGGTCATAATTAATGATTTAGCTGTAAAGGTGAGAAGCTGAAGCCCAACATTTACTAAATAGTGTATTGTTAAAAAGGGAAACTCCATCTGTGTTAATATTTTTAAGCAGGTGAGGTGGAGCTTACCAATGAAGGGGAGCTTTCTTTCTCTAGGTTGATCTCAGGTGTCAAAACACATTTTAAATGAACTTATTTCCACTGGGGCAAGACAGCCAGCTTTGTTTGTTCGAGGACTGTCTCTGATTTTTTAACTTAGTTCCTCTGGAAATAAACCAAAGCTCTAGGTCTGGTTCACGGCTACCTAAATCCAAAGAAGAGTGAGAGGCATGAGCCTCTCACCTGACCACAACATAAGGCACACTCTTTTACTGCATCCAATACAGCGATGTGGGTGGTTAATTTAAAATACATCTCTTATGAAAATAACTAGGTTTGACTTAAGGACTGCATGGAAGGTAGTGGAGAAGCCCTGATGATTAGTTATCAGCACAGTTAAGCATCATACCTAATTTCCAGGTTGGATGTTCCTAACTGATACAGGAAAGGAAGCAGCTAGAGTCACAAGGACAGTTAATAAATTAATACACTCACAGAGACTTGGTCAAAAAGTTATCAAGTATCTAGAATAAGAAATGGGAAATCTTGTTCATCTGTCCATGAAGATTTTTCACTGCACCATGCACTCCACAGCTTTCTTGTGGCTGCAGTTTGCATTCACCAGCAGGAAGTTCTCAATTTGTCAGTATTCAGAACTTTGCTTCAGATAAGAATATATTCCACTGGACAATGTTAAAGAAATAAATCATAATATACAGCTCAAGCTGATAGCTATCTTCTTTGTGACCAGCTTCTCATGTTAAGGACTCCCCACCTCACTTTCTCTGATTTTCAGTGGATCTAGTGAGCTCAGCTCTAGTGCTGCCACTGAAGTTATGTTACATGGCTCTGCATTCATATAACTAAAAACAGAAGCTAGCTTTAAAGTATTTTAATTCTATTTAATTACAATGTTAATTTTTATAATGGTTATTTTAATTTAGTGTGAGTATAATTAAAATATAATATACTTTGTAGAAATTATTATAAAAATTATTTCTCCTCCTTCCTAGAAGAGGGAGAGAGTTCAGAAAGACTATTTCTAGCAGATGCTTTTTAAAACACCATCTCAGTTGAAATGAAGGATAACACACAAAAGGCCCAACCACTGGCATGAAAAGAAAAAGAGGAAAATAATGAGACAAGCAGTTCTTAGTAGAGGCTTCAAAGGATGATGCTGTTTGGTGGAGCTATGCCAGATTAGTATTACAAAATCCTTCAGGATAATTTACAGGAAGAAGTTCATTTTTTAGGAAGGGGATGTCTCTAGTAGAAACAGTGCCAGTATTGTTACAAAAGGTGATTTTTGGAAAGGAGGTTGGAATCTAATCATTCAGAACCTTGAGGTAAGAAGAATAAAGGAGAGAGATTTGGAATAGTTTTGTGCCAAACTAGTCAACAGATGGCTCAGGGCCAGGACTCAGCCTGTAAGGACATTTTTCTACCTTGGGGAGCACTGCTCAGTCAGCAACGGACCTGTTTCTGTACCATATTGAAGGAGGGAGAAGGTGCAGATCTGGGTTTGGTCTGGTCAACTGGAGCAGCACTGTAGCAATATGTCTGTACCTGTTTGGCCTCATTACACCTGTCTGGGAATAAAAATAGATTTTAGAATATAAAAGTTGGCCATCCATGCTTTAGAGAATGAAACTCCAAGCAGGTGTGAGGGGCAGACTCTGTGAGACATTTGGTCTACCTCTAGCAACTCAAACTGAAACTGATACAAACTGTCTGAGGTAAGAATAAGGACCACTTCTTTCTTAGTTTCTTTTTTCCCAAGTTATTTTATAAGACTAAAGGATGTTGATTTCCCTTGCCTTATAACTATGACATGAAAGCATTTCCATTTGCTCCCTTGTTTTTAAAATGGTACCAACCTGAGCTGATTGTTACTATTATTTATAGACCTAGTCATACTTAAATATTTGCTTTCTAGGTTTGACTAAACTTTTGGTTAAATGAATAAAAAAAATAAAAATCTTGTCATGATTTTTACAAGTTACAAGGAATGTGCTATTACACTCATTGCTCTATAGAGAAAGTAATGGTGTGTAAACCAGTAATCATGCTGGTAGAAACAACTTTTAGGTCAGTCATGTTTTTTTGTGCCATGCTGTCTTTACACATGCATGGCAGCATTGATTTCAGTCAAAATTTTCCTGAAGTAGACTTGTGCTAGAGAATAACTGCAGTTAAAGTTGTGATGGCCCATCAAAAGCTCAAGATTTTTTTTATCTGGAAATGGGGAAAGCAATAAAACATCCGAATTACCTCTTTCAAGCTATGATACTTGAGCTACACCCCCACACTATACCAACTGGCAGAAGGCAGAGTGATTTTGCCAAAAGATAGGGAGGATTCTGTTTCCTGATCAGTTGGTTCATCCTGACCTGAATGCACCCATGTTCAAAACACACCACAAACACCATTTTTTCTGAAGTACATTTCCTGGAGAAGAGAGACCATCTGAAGGGCAGAAATAATTTTGCTCTTTTCAGCTACTGGTTTTTGTATCTCAGAATTAAATTCTTTAGAAGTGAAACACTGGTAATAGGTAGGCCGTACAGATGAGGAAAACCACATGAAACTAAGAATATCATAGTGTGTCAGATCAAAGATCCATTCCATCTAATATCTTCTAAAGGAACCTAAAAAAAAAGACAAAATTAATCACAATACTTTTGTGAAACACATTACCCAGTCTCTATTGATTCATGGCTCAAGAGCTCCCGTGCATGTTATCTTTGCATTTAGATGAAAAATATGTTGTACAGCCTGCAGTGGAGGGAAAGGGCAGGTGTTTTAGGGAAAGGATGGTGAGAACACAGTAGAGGAGTTAAGAGCAAGAGGAGAGAGCAGGCATCTTCCCTGGTTTCAGTGAAATGGGGATACTGACCTCAAGCACAGGGAAAATGCACTTGTGACCTACTGGTATTTGTTTTTTTACTCATTGTATTCTGTAGCTCTTGTCAAATAAACTCTTGTAAAATTTGTGAGATAATCTACAGTATTACCTCTTGTTGTATCAGGTTCAATAGCTCTTTTAAACAACCTGAACTTTCTCTGAGTCCTACAGATGATTGTAGTTTGGACTTTTTCTGATGTCCACTTGAGATGATACGAGCTACAGTGAAAACCTTTAAAATACACTCTTTTATATACCTACTATTTGCTAGTAGGAGCAATATTTAGAGTAGGGAAGGACTAGTGGTGAAAAGAATGTTTTATTTCACAGTAAAAAGGAAATATTTTAAGAGCACTTTCTATGGCAGTAAAGCAGGGACTACTTAAACATGACATCCATATTTATAATGAGTGCACTTTGATCTGTAAACAATCCTTAAAAATTAAGTGGGGATATTGCTTTTGCTAGTCCTGACCTACAGGTGTGCACAAAGA
>PYHW01010271.1:5321231-5387140 GCA_013186435.1 Turdus rufiventris
CTGACCTGGATTTACTTTATTTTATTTTATTTTATTCCCCAGCTACACCAGGCAGCAAGATAAGAATTACTTTCACACATGACTCTTTGTTTGCATAACACTTGCTTCCACTTAGTAAGAAATACATGACTATTTCAAGCTACATTTCCTTTGAAAAACAATGGTTTAATTTGAGCCGTGAAATGTTCCTTTACACTCCTTTTTTTCCCAAACCTTTTTCAATATGAAGCTTCAATTAAAATCTAAAAGACTGACTCAAGTTTTATACCCAGCTGTTTGCGCACTTGGGGATTCTCCTGAAGTTTGTACTCAATGGTCATTTTAGAGACACATTTCATTCAAAATTCAGTAGCTCTGTGAGAGAGCTATGCACCATTTCTGTGTGCTATCATCGCCCCAGGGACTTTCCAGGTGTGAATTTCTGTGCTTTAGATGGGTAGGAGGAAGGATGAGGGATGGGAAACGTAGACCATCCCTCTCAGGCAGAAGACATACACTGATAAGGAAGCTGTAATGAAATTGTTGTGACATCTACTTTACTCTTCTGAGAGAGGACTCTGGGGCAACTAGGAATTAAGTATGTACTAATAATTCAGTTTGTCTGTGCAATCACAGAGAACAAAAGATTATGGAAAAGTGAAGGAAATCCACCTTATCAGCTATCCACAATACATCCTAGGCAAAATAGGCAACTTTCTGTGGCTCCTCACTTTGGTTAAATGCTGTTAATTTTACATTTTTAGCTCGTGAAAGAAGAATTTATGGCAAATCCCACAGAAGAAACCTGGCAAAATGTGGTTCATTATGGCACACATTTCTCAGAAGGAAGTATGAGAGTGTTCTTGTTGAAAAAATCAGGGTTCAGGAATTACTCTGCAGTCCCACAGCCAGCAACCTCAAGCAAAGCTGCTGACAGCCCACAGCTTGTAGAAGGTCTCTACTCTTAATCCAAAATCCAAATACAAGAACACCGAAATCCAATGTTAATGACTTTGATATATAAGTTACATTTAACCAAGTTATTCCATTATCAGCTATGGTGAAGGTAAGGAGCTCAGCCATAGGTGCCATGCCTTCCAGATGATTTTATGCCCTCAGCTGATGAGTCACATATGAACACGCACGTGGTACTGATGGGGCAGTAGGAAGTTAAAGCCACCCCAGATACACCTGCACCACATCTTTGGATGCAGTGTCTGTGTGCAGTGCTCCTCCTGGGTCCTGCTCCTGCTGACACTGACATTTCATTCTGCCTGTGCTGACAGTCTGTGTCCTGCACCTGCAGGTTCTCTTCTCTGAGGCTCCCAACACTCTCTTGAAATACAAGATCTCAATAGGACAAGCTGTTCATACCGGAGTGTAAAACCACCTGCAACCCAAGGTTCTTCAGTGCTCTGATTGAGAGATGAGCCTGATATCAGTGATAATCTCACTAACTCAGGTAAACAGTTGGAACTGGCACCGTTTTTGATGTAAATGAGATTACTTTTATGTGACGCACAATTTATTTGCTTGGTTTGTCTGTGATACAAGCTCATTGCAGAGGGTTGAGTGAATATGGCACTTGAAAACTTGCGAGGAATAACAAACTTTAAAAAACTTTGAGTGCAGCAGCATTAGAATCAAGAAATATATAAACTATTACTTCTTTATAAAGTTGCAGAAAACAAAAGATGGCAGGTATCTCATTTTTACTTTTCATAAAAAGTATTTCAGGAGCTGATAATGGAATCACAACTATGGGAAAACCCAGCCAACCTTTTTCTATGAGTAACAGGAACTATTCAGAATGCTAGTCTTTCAAATCAAAAAGAATGCCTCAGCACTTCTTTTTAATTATTAGGAAGTCATTTTTTGTTTAATTTATCTTTCTTGCATATTTGCGATGCCCACTGAATTTTTTCCTGTCATCAACATAGAACATTTTGTATAGGCCTGGTTTGCATTCACATCAGTACAGACATGGGTGTAGGTGTTTGGTTTCCTTCTGAAAAAGTGAAACTGGTACAAGTGCTATAGTGGACTGTTACCTTAGGATGGAGACACTTTATCTTGATTTCACTTCATTTCTTGATTTTGCATTAGATTAGACCTTGATACATGTAGTAAAAATGAGATGCTGATCTTAATCAGCCTATTAAGAAGAGTCTGTTCTTGCCTTCAATTACTTAACTGTATTTTACTATAGGAGAATCTCTCCTGCCAAAGTCAAGACCAATAGAAATAATAAATATCTGTAAGCTACTGACTTTAGCTTGAGGGACGTCCTGGAGCCAGAAAGTAAAGTATAATCAGAAAAAAAACAGGAATGATTTTTTTTTTTGGTCACTTATCATAACATCAGAAGAAAAAGAAGTTTAAAACCCTGAAACCCAAAGCAATAGCTAGTATCCATGCTTTTGGATAATTCAGGTTGTTTCCTCTTCATTTCAATTTTAATGACACACTGAGGTGAACTGGCTATTATCCTTTTAGTCATGATGTCTCCAAGACAATACTTGAATTCAGCACTCTCATAATGTAAGCATAAACTTTTTGTTATGTTTTTCACAGTTTTATCTAGATGAATATATATATATGTGCATTCAGTATCAGCCTGCTCACAACACATCTTTACCATTGTTTCTCAAAGGGATGCTATTTGCTTCCCTGTAGGAACACATACATTCAAAATAGACACCTTGAAACACAATCACCAAGATTTGCAAGTTTATTCAGATCCCAGAAAGAAATCTTGAAGAAAAATTGGACAAAAAGCACTTAATCCAATGCATGCAGAATTGGTTGTCTTACAATGTGAATACAAACAGTGTACTAGAGCTAACTCACAGATGAGATGGAATTGGGTGAAGGGAAATGGAAGGAGGAGAAAAGAGAGATTAAGAGAGAGAGAAAGAGAGAAGAAATAGAAAATCTCAGACTCCAGTCAGATCATCAAAAGCCATGCCTTTTTGTTTTGTTCAACGGCTGCTTGATATCAAAGTGTATTTATAGGGAGCATTTATCTGTTTTATCTGAAACTGTAATTGTATAAAACACATAAACAAGGCACTCCTAGAAAAAATTGAGATGTGGACTTTTCAATCCTGTCAAACAGAAAAGAGTAAATGTGGGCTTCCCATGACCTGGTCAAATGCTCTGTAGCTATCACCTTGACGTATAATGAGTTTGCACAAGCAATCTCCTGCTATAATCCCTCTGTGATCTGTTATGAGATTTTCTGTACGCAAGGACTTCTGTGCAAATGCTTTTGGTGGTTTTTTAGAGCACAGGCTTGCTTGACAGCTTCAGGGGCCTTGGCAGAGGAAGACTGCTCTCTGAATCCTCCTCAGATCTTGCTGTGAGATAGAGTCCAGGTAAACTGTAGCTCTTAGCATGGACACCGCTTTGGTTTTCTGGGAGCCTTCAGCAAGGAAAAAGCTGTGACATCTTCACAGCTGGGGACAGCTCCATTAGCATTTTCAATCATTTTTCAATTTACTTTATACGACTAATGCCTCATTTTGGAACCTGATCTGAAGTGCTATGCACCCTTAATTTGGACAAAGAAGCACACCATGCCGAGAGTCACAAATATGAGAAGCAAATGGAGGAAGAAAATATGAGTGTTAGGTAATAAACACAGAGTTAATAGATAACATTAGTTGCATTTCAGCTCATAAGTTACAGTTTAACTGTCTCGTATAAGCCATCAATTCTAAATACTGCTTTGCACACATTATGTTAGAGACAAAAAAAAACTTGTAATTTGCCCAGGATACTAAACTGCATCTAGAAAGGAACAAGTAAAATCATAGGATGCTGGGTTTCTTCAATACAATCCATGCACAGCTGTAAGCTATTCTCTTTGCAACTTTGACAGAACATCAACTACAGCCATTCTGTAGCTTTAGGATGATAAATCAGAGGGGTCTATGGAAGGAATGGACATCAGTAAGATGCAGAAAATAACAAATGAGTTAACTTTCATGTTAACTTTTAACTTTCATGTTGAAATGTTCAGGGTCTTGTGCCCCAAAGCTATATAATAAGGAAAACAAACTTTCAAAGAGCTTTCAAAATTTGCAAGGATCACCTCTGTGTATTCCCAACCAGCGATAAAGTTACAAGTGCTATAGAACATATAGTGACTAATAAAGAAAAATTAATGAAATTTAGAATATTTTGTCTCCTAGCAGACTATAAACCTGACACTTAGACTCCTGATTGGCATTTCATGTGTAAGAGTGATTTGTGTCATAGAAACATGAGAATCAGAGTCAAAAAATGTTTGGCTTGTTAAAAGGGTTTGTCCTCTGTCAAGGAAATTGCTGATGGCAATAAAATGTAGGACTCTTTGGTAAGGTAAGTCTCATTCAGGTACAATCATTCCTCATAGTCCCTTACCTCACCCAACCACACATATTTCCACCCTAAAAGCAAACCCATATCAAATTTTCTTCTACTTTCATCCTTTTATCTATAGATAATGTATTTTCTACTGTCCAAAATAAAATCCATTCTGTCTTCAGGTGGTCTCAAGGTTACTACCTGCATATCTGATTTTTATTTCTTCCAGCATTCTGAGACAGTGCTTTTTTTATCTTGTAATCAATTAAATGAACCAATCAATTTATTCTCAATTAAAAACTTCAATATAGGAACAAAATATCATAGGGTGGTGCCCAAAACAGCTCAATGATATAACCTTTCTCAATATGATACACAAAGGAGGAGCGTAAGAACAATAAGAAGACTAAGAAGACGAAGAAGAAGTAATGTGGAACCTTGTGCTACTCACTGTCATTCTTAAATGTCTCTGCAGCATTTTTTCTTCCATCTATGGAATACCTGCCTTCGGCATCACAATATTTGTATCAGTTTTTTCTGATTGATCCTCAGTTTATTTTGTCTTGTCCATAAGATTCCCCTTTCTTTATTTTTCCTTTATTGTTTGCACCTTCTTTCCAATTTAGTATTAACTGTGAATTTAATTAAACTGTGGTCATTAATATTCATTTTATATGCCTCGCTAACTGAATCCCTCTTCTAGTTCTTAAAGACACTTAAATAAATAAAACCTAATAGAGATCCCTGTGGTACCTCACTAGACACTTTAACCTAGTTTGGTACTTGCTACTTAACTGTTTACCAAGCTCCTTTGAACACTCCTCAAACCACAGAAGACCATGTATATTCAAACCAAACTGAATTAATTTTTTAGTCCAATTTTCATGAGACTCCATATTGAATGCTTTAGCTGAATGCAAATAGCTTACATGTCTCACTTTCCCTTTTATCTGTGGAGGTGCTGATTCTTCAACACTTATGATCATACTTAATTTTAAGCATGTGTTTAGAGTAAAAGAAAGTAAACACTACTTGCAGTTAAATGAGTCACGCATGTGCTTGCAAGATGGTAGCTTATTTTCCTGCCTCAAAAATGGTTACTAAAAATATGGGGTCTTATTGTGTTTCACATCTTTATCTCCAGAAATACAACCCCCCAAATGCAGAGCTATATATCATGCCTAAATTCTCAGTGACAGATAAGTCTCAATTTTGTTTAGTAATATATTTAAGGGGAAAACAATCAGAAATAGTGCAACAATAAAGGATAAAACAATAAACTCAGACACCAATAACCAAAGGTTTTATAAAAAACTCATGAAGAAAAAGAAATGAGAAAGAAAATTTGAATAGCATGCACAATTATTCCCATCCAAACTGAAGATTAAAATTGATGTTCTCCTATCAGAACGTGCAGCTGTGTTCTTGCCAACCTTAGTGCTGAAGCTGTCAAAAGTTAGGCCAAACCCTTAAAAGATATATGACAGTGTCAGGCAGGCTTATGGTGTCCTGTAGACTTCTATAAAAATATTTCCAATTTTAATAGTACTGATTTCTCAGCCCTTTCAATTACAGCATCATAAAAATAAAAGCATTACACACTAAACCAGGAATTTAAAAGTATAAAATTCCTTTAAATTTAAAATGTGAGGGTAAACTAAAATGTCCAGATTGGATAAATTTAGCTCACCTTTCAAAGGCAAAATTAGGGGAAAAAAGGAGGATCACAGCAGGGATTTACTTTGAAAAAAAGTGGAAAATCATCAACCAATTTACAGGTGACTTTGTCTGTAGCCCCTGACATCTTTCCATTTCAAAAAGCAAAGTCCATATTATCCTTGTTCTCCAGCAGTGGGTCTGACATCTTCTGCACCAGGCCTGACTGATGATGAGCCGTGTCATGAGCACAGCGCCTTTTGCTGCAATAAATGGCTCATGGCAGGGATGCTGGTTTGGGTCCCCTTGTGTCCTATACAACAGGGGGACTGGTACAGAGCTTTTGAAGTTTCTTGGGAATGGAATCTTCACAGAAATGGATAAAGTGTTTAGAGATGGTCAAAGAAACGCAAGAAGGACTACAAAGAACATCTGGTGAGAGACACTTTAAAAATCATGTCCTCAAAATCTTAAGTTGCCTGATGAGAAATACTGAATGCATGATACATTTATATATACACATGTGGGACAAATACAGTTTACTCTAATGGAGGTGAGTAGAAGGCCAATGGTTCTTTGAACCAAACATGTTGAGAAGAAAATTCACTCTTAATTTGGAGACTGCCAAAGACATTTCCTTACTTGAAGTCTTTACTTGAAGAAAAATTAGACAATTAAAAAAATACAAATCAATGAGGCAGAAAGCAGCAAAGATTATATTACTTTCATCATAATGTCAGAAGTTACTTTTTTGTCTGTTCACAAGTACCGATTTCATTTCAAATAATACAGACACATCCATCTGTTTATATAAATATCTGTGTTTAATTTCTTTTGCAGTTTTCTATATTATAAGTAGATAATATATTGAGAGGAATATATTATGCTATTTTATTTAAAATCAAATAGGTAGCTTCCTACATATTTAATGTTTATTTTTTATGTAAATGTTTTAAACAAATTAATGTTACTCAATTCAAGTAAACAGAATAAATAACAAAACAGGTTTTATTTTAAATAAACAAACTAGGAGACCAGAGAAAATTACTCTAAGTGCAAGTGGCAGACTGGGAAACTGAACCCAGAAGTGCTAAGTGATGCCAGCAGTGATTAGATTGCCTCTGAGTATCGAATAATGAGCAAAACTCTTGGGACATAAATATGAGGAAGGAAACTCTCTAAGAACTTCCTCCCTCAGATCTCTTTTGTGCCTACAATCCTGCTCCCATCGAGTGTTTCAGCAGCTCCTGTGTCAGCTCTGCTTAGCCATCTTCAAGGATCTTTAAATTTTACCCTGGTACCTTTTGCTTGAGTAACTGAGCTCCTGAGCTCCATTGAGATCAAAATGAAGCAGCCAAGAAAAAAATCACAAAATCCGTATCAAAACCATAATGGAGAAATTATGGTTCTCTGCCCTCTAAACCTGATCACAACCTCCTGAGAGGATTGTTTCCACTAAGGTCAAATAACTTCTGCTAAATATTTCAATGGGACAGTACAAGCTAAAATTTACAGAGGAATAAATGTAAACAATATTTGTTGTAGCAAGAAAATTATATTATCCAATTTGATTGTAATTTCTGTCCTGTGCACCATGAGCTGAAAATCTTACCCTATCCTTTGAGAACCCTATTTTGTGTGTATATAAAATATGGACCTAACCATCATAGGGAGCAGTGGACTCTAATGCTGAGTTGGGTTGAACTCTCTCTGTATTTTGGGTCGCATTATTCACATGAAATCAAGTGCATTAATTCAGGTGAATTAAGAATTTTTTCACCTTTATGACCATCCTGTATTCTCCTTATATTGTATTTTCTTCATTGTTTGAATGAGAAAAAGTGAGGAATATTAGGAATAAATGTTTTATTTTTGTACTGTAAATAAATATTTCAAATTACATAAATATTTTATAATAAATTATAAAATATAAATATTAAAACTATTACATTAATGCAGATGTTTCTATGCTTATTTCATCTATATAAAACAGCACATTATTTTCATTCTTAAAAATATAATTGAAGATAGATATAGTTGCTAAAATTGTTAACTGCTTGTACATAGAATTACATAAGATTACAAATTTTTTTTTAAATATTTTTCTTTTGATTTTTTTTTTCAGTTTTTCCAGTGGGAAAGTGGTTCTAAATACCACCTTTTTCATATTGAAACTTTTGTTTCATCCTTCATTTTTTTTTTAAGGGAAAATGTGATGTCTTATCTGAACTTTCCAGCTTTAAATTTCACTTATGAGATTTCCTACATGTCATGCTGGGTTATCAATAGCCCTTCAAGCAGACACCAATCTACACCAATGAAGACTGCATATGTTAAAATCCAATCACTTTATATTGCATTTCATTTACTGCACTAACTTAATTATCTGGACTGCCCTATTATCGAATCAGCCCCAAAAGACCAATTTCCCATGTCTTACACATATTTATATGACTTGAAGACTTCCTGAATGTTGTATTATAATGCTAATTAGTGTAGTGTTTGATTGTTTAGACAAATCACCCTTTGCTGACAGTTAGTACGGCTAATGAACCTATAATTTTATAACTTTAGGAGGCTCCTTTCCTAAAGTGTGCTCAAATACCAGAGATGATACAAAAGTATTTCCAAAGGTCTCTTCCCCCAGCAGGTAAGACTGTCTGTATGCTTTGAACAGTGATTGCATTGACACATGCTTAATCTTTAAAAGAGGCCTTGCTGATCAGCAAAGAGCTTGTAAAGATAATAGACTAATTCTACTCTATTCCCTGTCAGATGTCACCAAACAGCAACATTTAGGAAATTCAGATCCTAATACAGACCTTTGGTCAACAGCTACTCTTAATTCTGTCTGCTTCCAGCAAATAATTATGCTGACCAGAAATAAAATAATTCAATTTATCAGTATAATATCTCTGTTCCACATGCACCTGCATTTTTTCATCATGGTAAAAGGATACGTTTTCAAATTTTTAGATGGCCAACAGATCTCCCAAATCTGGAAAAAGCATTTTCCACTTTTTACCACATAAAGTGTAGCTTATAGGATCAAATACTAAGAAAGCAGATATTGGTAAAAAACCATTTCCTTCCATAGATATATATTATTAACATGAAAGCAAAAGTAACAAACTGAAAGTGCAAACAAATGTTGTTCAAAGCCAACACGGAAAGGCAGGGTTTTCCACACACTGGGTTGGTTTTTCTCCCTCTTGTAAGTAATTAACCTACCAGAGCATCTAAACACAATTCTCTCTGTTTTTCCAGACTAAATAACAATTTTCACTACCTTGCAAAAGAAATTATACATTCCTTCCAAAGCATTTATAAATATTGAAGCAATTCTCTTCAGCCCTGCTACAAAAGTCTCAGCTGGGCAGCCATAGTAACGTCTCTTTGGTATTTGAAAAATAAGCACCCCTTCCTTCCAGGCAATTCCCTACCAACTCAGTTCCATGCCTCCAGCATCTTTCTACACTGCAGAGTCTTCACATCTCCATTTTTCTCCTTTGCTTGTGGCACATGGCCTGGAGAGGCCTTCTGAGAAGTCACAAGGTCTTTATAGCCTCAATAGCCCAACACTTGACCTCTGGGGAATGCTCCTGCTTTCAAGTTTTCTGCAAGATGAGTGAAAAGAGGCTCACACTAGCTCAGGGAAAGCCTGGGAGTAGCACCTTTTCCTATTGTTCTTAAAACTCCACTTCCCAACAGATAGGATCAGAATAAAGTATTGTTCTCTGTTATTGCACTGGAGTCCTGGTACAAGGGCCTTTTTTTTTTTTTTTTTTGGAGTAGATGATCAAGATTCCTGATTTTAATGGCTGTTGAAGAAGCTTTGAATCTTAAAGCTGAGGCCCAAAACACATTGATCAGGTTCTCTTGAAAGGCTTTGGGTTTGGATTTTGGCTTTTCTTTTTTTCCCCTTTCTTTTTGTAATTTAAACAACAAAGGCAGAGGCTGAGATGCTGGATTCTGAGATGCTCTCAAATGCTATATTTTTATTAAAATGAGATAAAAAGCAAAATGTTGTCAGGGAAAGACACAAGTAAAAGAGTAATTCTTAGAGAAAAAATGTTTTAAGAACAGCTCATGGGACTCTGAAAGATTCTGTCTATTCAATTTTTTTTTCTGTTTTACAATTTATACATTCTTTATTTTAATTTTATTCATCTTTTTTCACCAGGCATTCAGTAAACTAACTATGCTCAAATCCTCATCACATCAATAGGAAGTCAGTACATGAAATAAAAATACATTATTTTTCCATATTGTAATAACAAATTAATGTACTGTTAGTACATATTCACTTGTCTTTTTCACATAAACATTATCCTCAAATACTTTACTCGAGGTCTTTGTCATTCTTCTGCTGAAATTAATTCTCCTGACTATGCTTCATGAAACTACAATGTACAGCTTGCCTGCTAAGGGAAGAGGTGAGCATGGCTTGTCTTTGCATTGAAAAATCTATTCCTGTTTCAAGGACAAAAGTGCTGCAGTAACTCTGGTCACTGTCCAGGACAGGAAAACCATCATGTCTCTTTTTCACTCTGCATTAGGCTGTTGGTTTGGTTTTTCTCATGAGTAAAAGAAAATATTCAAACAAGCAAACAACCAAGCAAACAGAAAGCCCATCAAGGTTCAGGAGAGGATGATGTGCAGCTGGGTATCATTTTACCCTGAAATTGTGGATGATTTTGATTGTGATTCATGGAACATAGCTGAGAAGCATCACAGGACCACAGTTGGGGCACAGAATACAGAGGTTTACACTCAGGCAGTTTGACATTCCTAAGAACCTATGCTGACATGCTGTGCTATTCTAGATAAATCTTCTCCAAGTAATTAAAGTATAATACTACCCAATTTTGGCTCAAAACAAAAGCACAAATAATTTTAAACTCACCTTCCCTTTGCAAGGAATGATGGCACCTAAATTGAGTCTTCTTCCTGCCATATGTGGCAAAACATAAAAGCTAAAAAGCAAATCAAGCAGGAACTACCAGGAAGGAATTCAAAGAGCTGCTTGTAGTCCAAAGCAGAAGTCTGCTAATCATCTGGGGCTGAGTAGATTGTCCAATTTCATTGTGAGGTTGTTGTTTCAGAGTTCCTCAAGAAATGCTATTTAGTACAAAGCAAACCATGTCAACATCTTGACAGTGTACAAGAATACATTTTAGAGCTATGAAATTTTACAGACACCATCTAATTTATTAGAACATGTGCACCTACTTTCTCCTTTCTTTTCTAACAGGAATAATCTTCCCCCTACTGCCAAGACTGTTGAGATGTTTCCTGAAGTTGCAGCCTCTCTAATGGGCAAAATGGTTTAATACCAGCCAGAAAAACCGATTTGCCTGTGGTAGAAGGAGCATTCTCCACCACGGGCATAGTCAAGCTGTGAACTTGTATCACATGTAGCACTTGGGAAGTTATAGGATGATCTGCCTAAAGAGTTGCACCCTACAATGGGTGTCAGGGCATTCTAGTGTCAGATGACTCCACAGTCCATTCAGATTTCACTACTGGATATCTTTCTTACACTACTCCTTATAAATTCTAACTGAGGCTGAGGATACACAAAGAGAAATGCTCAGTGACTTGCCAAAACCATGATGGCTTTCAATTTCATGTCTTCCATCCAGACTTTAGCTGCGCTTCTGCTTCTTGAACCAGGTAGGCAAGATGTAAAATTATATACTCTAACTATAATAAAATTTTTGAGTTCCTGATTTCACTTGGCTACTGTATTTATTTCTATTGCAGTACCGGCAGGTTAGTTCCAGTCAGGATTAGGATCCCAGTGTGCTAAACCTACATTAGCATCTAAATAGAAAAGACGTAGATACTGTTTGTATTGTAGATTGTTAAAGAACAATCCAGGGCAAAACTTATTCATACATAGGAAAAGTAGACCTAGTAAGGTGTGTACGGCCAACCAGGTGAAAAAATGGAACCAGTCTCCAGGATGGCACTGGTTGATGGTACCTCTTGGGAGGAAAGCATGGCTACCAGTTGAGACATCCTGTGCAAACTGCAGACTGCTGCTGCAGAAAGGTTCTGTTCAAAAACAGCCCCCAGACACCACACCAAACGCTCTGAATGGATCCGATGCTTATTGGAAAGAGTGCACCTTCTACTTCATTTACCTCTAAGCTGAGAAAGAAGAGCATAATTGAACATGCTTCCCTCTTCAGAGCAATTTGTTCATGAATTTGTTCATGTTCATTGTTACCCTGAAAGCAAGCGGGCATAAAAAGAACTCCTTCCTCAACCGGGGAAAGAATGTGAGCACATTCTTACACAGCCTGTGTACAGGAAATCATTCACAAACCTTCAAAGGCATTGATGGGGGAAGGGAAGAGGCTGGAATGGCATTCCTTGGGCAAGAGCACATGAAAGTCTGGTTGGATTAGTGTAATATATTACACAAATGTGACACAAAAATGTTCATGGATTACACTTCCTTCACTGTATCATATTAGCACCTCATCATCCCAGCCTACCACAAACAGATGCTAACAAGATATGAGAAGAGAGCTAGAATATGCTGAGGTTTCTGTCTCACATTAGTAGTGTGCATAATACACTGTGATTCCGCTTGCCAACATGTGATGCACAAATTACTAATGCATAATCTTTGAAAAGAACCGAAACAAAACAAGGCATTAGTATGAAAAGTGTGTTTACAATGTGCTGCAAAAATGAAAACGTGTGCTCTGTGTGGAGAAAATCTATCCCACCTCCTGCAAGATCACAAAGATAGAGTAGAGCGTGTTAAAATCCCTAACTGGTACTCGCTAGAAATGCATGGTTCCCTTCCAGTAAATTTCTTAAGATACTTTTGAGAAAGTCTTAAGGCATTGATTTACTTGCATTATTTTAGCAGGGTTCATATGGTTTTTATTTAACTGGATCTTTTCTTTGCGAGTAAAGCTGGCCTTGGTGTTGAATCTGAGGATACAGAAAAGCATCAGTCACGTGCCAGCCCAAGCTCCAGCAAAGCCTCTGGGAGATCTCGACTCAACAGACTTTCTTCCTCACATTCAGTCCTATGATGCATTGCATTTGATGATATTACACATAGACAACAGCCTTATTATACTGGCTAATTTCCTTTTAAAGGGCCAGAAGGCTATGCAGATTCACATGCTCACATTTATACAGTAAAAATACTTCTGCCCCATGCAGCCTCACTTGCCATTCAGAGATAAAACCCATGAATTATTCCTGGACATATCTGAAGATGCCTTTTTTTCATGAGCAACAGATGAAATTTGCAGCTGCTGAAAAAACAGCCTTCCAGATTGCCATCTCAAGTGCTTTACTGCACACGAGTATGTGGAAAATTATTATTATTATTATTATTAATAATAATAAAGAATGAAATGCACACTATATAAACTGGGTTAAGCTGTGCATCAAAAGTTTATTTTTGTTTGGTTTTAATATATTTACATGGGGGAAATAAATATGACAGATAAAATCTCCTTGGCTTTCTCTCTTGCAATGGTAATTATGCCAGGCCTTCAGTGTAGTAAGGTTGCAATTACACAACCCTGTTTCTGGTTTCCTCTAGACATATGTGCAATATATACATTGCACATAAATTGGCTCAGCCTAATTATTTTTAAATAACATGTATGCTTTTAAAAATAGCAAGCAAAAATGGAACTGCCTAAATCTATTGTGGGTCATGTTTTGTTTTTCCCCAGGCATTAAAACCTGTGTCTGATCTTTTCTTGAAAACATTTTTGAGAGGGGCAGGTTAGGGGGAAGATTTCCTCTCAGGTTGAAAACCAGATATGCTTTGCCCTGTTCTGTGTTCATCACAGCCACAGTGCTCCAGCTTGAACAGAATCTCATCTGTTAGAACTCAAATATGAAGTTGTAGCTGAAAAGGTTTTTTGGGGTTTTTTTTTACTCATGTGATTGTAAATAAGGGGTTATAAGGCGTGTTTGGACACAAACCTGTTCTTATTACTTTGGAATAAGCTTGCTTGTCAAACAGCTGAAATACAAGTTCTCAAAAATTTTTTACTTGTAGCATAATCCACAGCACATTATTTCATAATGCATATCAAGCATGTTGTGGGAGGAAAACTGTAGCTGCTGGTGGCATTAACAGTGAATAAGCACAATGGTGGCAGCTCAAGTCCTGATAGGTATTTTTGTCAGGGACATCAAAGATGCTGGCAACAGCAAAATCACTGCAATCATGCAGAAGTGCTGGGAAAGGTATAAAGCCTTTTGTCTTTATGTCTCAGCACCACTGTCACCTGCCTGCAGGAATCTGATGCTCCCTAGTGCTTCAAGGAGTGGCTGGACTCCTTCCACAGCTTCTGTAAATGCCATTACTGAGGTACATCTCAGTACTGCCTTTTCCTCAGCTGATATCACTGTTTATAGCACTCTGTAGCATTGAGAGAAGTTCAAAGAGCACACACTGGCAAAAGAACTATACAGGGAAATGCTAGGAAACAATGAGCCCAGCATGGTGAAGTTTGCACATCTAACCATTTGGGCTAAGTATTTACTCCATCCGGTCATGGTCTAGAAGAAGCCAGAAATCCTAGTTCCCTGTTCTCTCTCCAATTCCAGAAGTCTAATCACATTACAGACTCCTTTTTGTATCTGGTCTGTATCTTGCATGGAACATATTTGAAATAATAAAGAGAGAAAAAAAAATTGGTACATTTATGGTATTTAGTTAAATTACACGAACATTAAATAAAAACTGAAAGGTTTCATCACTGTGATTCAGACTCCATGGTCTCTGCCACCCAAAAAAAGTGGGGAGCAAGGAACTCAAGGCACATTGCCAAGTGTGTTCACACTCAAAGGCTTTTTCCTACAGAGAGCTGAATGGGAGGAGTCTGAGTTTTCCTCACATGTTATTTGCTTATTTGAGTATTATTGGTCGACATTATGTCAGCTAGTTAATGAATGAATCTGGTTTTATAGCTTTTGCACTTGTGCCTGGAGGTCACCTTACACATATTTTCACAAATTAGAAAAATAAATTAATTAATTAAACTTATTTTCTACTGGGAAACTGCACACCTGAAATAACAACTATTTTCTCCAATGTATTTAGTTGTGCTCTGCCAGAAAGGGATTTCTTCCCTCCTCTTTGGCCGAAAAGCCCTCCTAGCCAGCAGGTTGCAACCAGGCACTGTTCAGTAATAATGACTTTATAAACTCTCACATACACAGCTAGCCCCAAGTTACCAGCTACTTCCAAACAACCCATTTTAATTCTCTAGCTAAATATATTCTCTGGCTTCTTTTTCCCCTCTTATTGTGTGTATTTTGTATCTGCCTGAATTCAGGCCACCCGTGCAGGTACAGAAAGAAAGAAGCTCACCTTCCATGCAGAGTTTCTCCTGTCCTGCTGCCTTCTTTCCTAAGTTTATTTTCAATTTAGGAAAAATCCCAACACCTAGCCAACCTGATTATGGAGACAAATATGGAAAAAAGTAACAAAAAGTGATAAACATATATTTACTACAAATCAGAAACCATTTTGAATAGTTTTCTATTCATCAAATTTTCCAAACTATTTATCTTGAAACTTTTCCTCCTTGTTTGGCTAAATCATCCTCAAAACAAACATGCCCAAGATGATAATGCACCAAATACATTTCTAATAAGTAAGATAATACCTCTTTTGACTGACAAATGATATTCATGTCAGAACTGAAATCAACTTAGTATTTGGTTGGGGGTTTTTTACCTTCACACAGCCTCATATTGATTTTGCATAGAAGTCTGGTCACTTTTTACAGATAATTGTACGTGAAACTTATATACTGTATAATAAAACCAATTTTGTATCTTGTTCTCTATATATTTTCTGAAGGAACTAATTTTTAAAACTGAGAATTTTGTGTCTGCTGTGTATATACTCAGCTACACCCTAAGTGAAAGAACACAGTGAGAAATCTTCTCCTAACTTCCTTATATTTTTTTATCATTCTAATTTGCCTTTTGCGTTCTTTCTGAGAGATTTTAAAATCTCAGTGGCTTCTCAAAACGTGTAGTTCAGACTGGGAAGGAAGAGGCTGCACAGTACATTCCTGAGGTGAACCATCATCCAAGATGAAACAGGAATCCCAATGCTGACAATTAAAATAAGGGGTTAGGAAAATGCATTGTCCTAAAGATCAGATCTGTTTGTTAAATAAATTCAAAACATAACTTTGACAAATCTCAAACATTCTCAAACTTGTATAATCTGATATTGTTTCATAGATCAATTCATGAAAAAGAAAATTCTCCTATAAGCACAAGTTGAAATAATGATCTTTCTTACAGACGGAGAGAAGGTAACCGCATGTAGTTTTTTTGCCTACTTTTCAAATTTCCTGGAAACCTTTATTGTTATTTTAGCACTATATTTATTTAGTCTCCTTCTGAATAATTGTTCAGCAAGAAAATTTTATGAAGCTATAGATTAGATCCAGATGAAAAATTGCACTTCCTTAATGTTGATGATTGTTTTGTAAAATTCCTTTAAAAGTGTACTCCTATGTGATTTTTCTTGTTTCCTTCCTTCCTTTTAAAATACTTTTAAAAATCTGTGAGTATATTTGTTACTACCAAGGGACTTTCATGATTAATTCACATTATTCATATTCCCTAAACACAGATTTTACTAATATGCTCTATACTTGCTGCCATCACACTTACAAATGTACATTAACTGAATGCAATTTAAAAGAAAAATAATCCTAATCTTTTCAATAAAAGAAGGAATAACTGGTAATAATGGCAGTATTTGGTATGTTTTACCTCTTTTTCTAAATGCAGAGTTCCTGTACACTATGATTTTGGCAGTTCTGTTAAATAACTTTCATAAACTTTGTTTGCTCCATGACATAGTAGTATTCATTTGCACTGTGGCGTATCTGAACAATGTCATTACTGATTATTGGTCTTTTACACGACACTACTTTTGTCCTGTCACTACATAACTCTTGAGCTCACAGAAATGAAATTAATTTTCCATTGTATTGAAATACACTAGCTTTTCTTTTTTTTTTTTGCTTTTCATGAGCAAACTAAGCTGTACAAATGTTCACATAAAGCCAAGGCAATAGGGGGATAAAAGCAGATGAAGACAATTCATTTGAAAATCAAAGCAGCGCTCACAGAAATATGTTGGCAGGATTCACCCAGCTCTCAGAGTTGTTTAGACACTGTATAGAGCAGAAGAGGAACAGGAGTAATGGTTTCTCCTGGAATCAGTTCAATCAATTAATCTGTCTCTTTTTTCCCCTCGATCATTTAATTACCACTGCAAAAAAGCAGGGGGAATTAAGTCACAAAATAGCCATTCATATAACGTGATGGATCTAATTGAAGCCTTTGTAAGTGATCAGATCCTGGGGTAAGGCTGCACCAGCCTCATCCCACCCAGTTGTATGCTGGCAGGGTGCACTGCACTGGCTGCTGACTTTGGATGAGAGTTGCTGCACATAGACTGAACTTTCTTGCCTATGTGGTTGAAACCAGACGTCATGCAGTGAGACTTGGCCATGGTGGCTGGGTGTCCTGTAGAGGAAGGCGCATTCCCATGCTGGGGAGGCCCAAGGCCATGTTGGTGTTTTTGACACAGCTGTAGATGGAGCCAAAGGGAAACCTGCAAGCCCACCTGCAGCCAGGGAGTGCTTCCCCACTGGAAACACACCTGTTTTTCTTTCCCTATTTCTTGCTGCCCCCCAACCTGGCTGTGGGTCCCTCTCCTGCAGAAGGCAGAAGGCACTCAAAGACCAGCTTCTGCCAGGCTGGGTTTTATTTTTGTGTTGGAACCATGGCCCTCCATCACTTTCCTCTCACTGCCCTTGCTGGGCCAGGGTAGAGGGAAGGAAAAATGTCAGGAGTGAATGAAGCCCTGCCCCAACTAGCAGGCCAGGGTGGGCAGCACCGTGTGCAGGTCCCTCACAGCCATCTTTCTTGCTTTTCAACATGGCCAGCAGCCCACCCTGTCTTTGTTTGGGCTCCCCTATGGTATGAAACTCAAGGTGTTATTGAACTCCTGAGTCCCAACATAGCACAGGCATGCGGAGAGTGCTGCGTGTGTGCTGCATGAATCCAGGGAAGGCGTTCCTGGCCTGGCCAGAGGGACTGTGCTGGGACAGGTGCCTGCCAGGGGCAATGCTGGGCAATGTCAGGAGCAATAGAGGGAAAGAGAAGCTTCATGTGCTTAACTCCCTCACCCTGGTGTATCTTTAACACTGGTTTCCTTCCTGGCTGCAGCATTTGACAGAGTCTTGTCTGTTCCTCTCTCCCACTAGACTTTGGTGAGAAGTAGGTGTAGGTAAAATGGGTCATACTAATTATTCAACGGTGAGGCACAGGACCAGGCTGCCCAGAGAAGCTGTGGATGGGGCTTTGGGCAGCGTGGCCTAGCGGGTGGCATCCCTGGCCAAGGCACGGGGGCTGTGCCGTCCCGCAGCGAAGGCCTGAGCCCCGTTCCGGGCCGGGCCGGGGCCGAGCTCCGCATGCCCGGCAGAGGGCGGCCGGCCCCCGCCGATGCCGCCGAGCCTGGATTCCGGACCGCAGCTCCGCCAGCACCGACACGGGTAAACGCGTTCTAGCAATACCCAAACACTTTGAGTTAAAGGTTCTTTGTTGCTCTTGGTTTAATTTTGTTGGGGTTTTTTTTCAGGTACACCCNGGGTCATCAATTTCCTGAAATTCTTCAAGGCTTCGTAAGCCGTAACAATGAAAATCATAACCAGCGAGGATTTTAATTTCCTTATTGTGTTATTTAAGCAATGAGACATGACAAGGTTTGTGTTATGCTGGGATGTCGCAGCGCCTCGGGTGAGTTGTGTTAGGCAGGAGGCCGAAAATCGAAAGCTGAAACCACCTGGAAAGAGGCTCTGTCCCGAGAAAGAGGCTCTGTCCCGAGATGCTGCACAGTTTTTGGCATCGTCCAGTGGGCCTATATGAGTAGATTCAGGATGAAAAAAAAATAAATAAGGAAGAAACAAAAAAATATATAATTTTCATCTTTTCATTGCGCCATAATCCATAAAAGAGCATCTCTTATTTAATCTTCATTTAATTTTTCCCCCTACTGGCTTAAAAGTGAAAAATAAGCACTATAAATTAATTAAAATTAATTAATTCTCTAATATCATAATTTCATTATTTTTTTAATATCCTACGATTTCATAAAACCTCCCCAGATTTCTAAACTAAACATATGTAAAACAGAATTAAAATTGTTTAAATCTTAGGTTCTTCAACTTCATCTGGCTACAGTTCTGGGGTTTCATTCTGGTTTTCACTGATTTTCAGAAATGCAAATCTTCTCTTGTTGTTCCTACAGAATATTTTATTTGGAAAAGGGATGCTGTTATGATGTATTGAATTATGTTTCATATTGTCTGCTTTCTATCTCTTGTCACCTGACGGTTAACAATGTGTATCCCATATTTGTCTCTGAAAATTCCTCCTGCTTAAATTGCTGCAGCAACAGTAAAATCAGTTAAACCTCCTGGAAGAGAAACCATAAGAGTTGTTCTTATTCGCATCAGCAGAGGTGTGAGGTGTTTCCCTGTGCTGAGAGAACATTCTAGCTGAGGAATCGTCTTTTCAGACAGAATTCACTTTTAAAGCCCACCTTTGAAGATGGCTGCATGCTGAACAAGTTGTACAAGGTGTTGTTACACAAGGGCCAGAGAAACCTTGACTCTGTCTGCAAAATAAACCAGTCGAATCACAAATATTTTGCAAAGATGTGCCCTGATCCCAACCTCTTCGACTCAAGCCATAAAAATGCAACTCACACAAAGTTACACATGTGTAGAAGTGTTTGCAAATAAGGACCTTGACTTTTGAATTTTTTTTTCAACTGTTAGTTTTAAACTTAACTGCATTAAGTAAGGACAGACAGAAGTTAGGATTCTGGCACCTAATACTCAAAATACTCACTGGTCACAGTGAATTGGATGTGTAAAAATCTCAGAAAGAAGCCTCACTAGAAAAAGCCAGATGCAGATGCAAAGTATGGGGGGAAAAAGAGAGATGGGAGCCCGAGAGGGAAAAGAGCCCTAAAGAGAGAAAGGAGAGGAAAGAAGGGAGAGCAACATACATAGGCAGAAGACAGAAATGGGAAGAAGAGAGAAACAGGAGAAAGAGGTGGAAGGCCAAACCAACCTTACAAGATGATTTACCAGACAGAGAGCAAAGAATGTGATTAAATACATAAATATATTAGGGGGGATGGTTCTTCCCAGAAGAAAAGGATTGAAAAAAGTCAGAAAGAAGAAGCTTTGTGAAAAAAAGTTTCATTACATATCACCTATTCAGTGAAATATCATTAAAAATAGTAGTCACTGCAAAAGCAAGAAGCCACAGTGATACCTAGCAATTTAAAGGCACCCAAAACCAAGGGCTTGGTCTAGTTGGTAGACATTACCTTGATGTTTCAGTGAAAACACACTGATCATCCACCTAATGAAATGGAGCAGAAAAAGCAAGCAACTTGATCTCATAGGGCTGCATCAGTATAAGATCCTTGTCCCTTACAACAGCTGGAGCTCTTAGTGCCACTTGACATCAACTTGTGAGCATGTCTGGTTGATATTGTAGAAAAATCCAAGAACTCTGTAATTTCAGACAACTTGTCTCACCATGCAGGAATGAGGAGTTGCATCCATTTTGTTGGAGTCAAAATAACATGGAGAACTGTATTGAAGGCCATCTTGACAGATATTTATATTAGTCAAAGTACACTACGTGCTTTTAATTAGAGCTGTGCCATTCTTACTGCCATAGATATAGTTGTGTCAGCACTTTCATTAAAAACCCCTATTTTTAGGGGTTTATCACTCAGCTGTTAAATTTCGCTTTAGGCTGAAACTTGGCATGCAAAGCCTCAGCCTGCAAGCTTTTTTAAATTTTTTTTTTATTTATTTTAGAAATACAAAATCTCCAAAAAACTTTTGGTCAACTTTTATTTTATAGGAAGGCATATTTTAGCATTCAGTCATTTTTAACTCTGAAAAAGTTTAATTACCTGAATTTTACAGGCTTACCCATTATATGTCATGCTGCATTTTTAAAAATAGCACTTCTTTTATTCATGTTGGCAAATTGGCTACTGTCCATAAGCAGTAACTATTTTTAATCATGTTTTTAAGCATATATCCATATTTATATTGTTATGATCCATGCTCTGGACTCTGTAAGGAATAGTAAATGACAGGCCATGTAGGCTTGAGCACAGAGGAAGAACCACAACAGCTGTTAGTTTGCAAAACCCACACAACTTGGAGTGTAGTCTTCAGCTCATTAGCATAATTAATTTTTAATAATGACAGCATTCATTTTTTTTCCCTGAGTATTCAGGGCGTTCTCCCACCAGTCCCTACTTCTAGGGAGCTCACTTTTATCCCACCAGTGGAAAAGGGCTCTCACATCCTTCACTAGTGATTTGTGAACAAAACCATGCTCTCATTGAAAAGTTGATTATACCCTGGCATTACACAGTTGGCCCGTAGGGAACAGAGGTTCTGGCAAGTCTGGGATCCTTCCCTGAGTCCTGCTTGTTTTGTCACATACACGAAAAGGGAGATACTTATGGTATGTCAAAATGGCCCACAGAAGGACATTCTGTAATCCTATGTTTCTATGACTCTTCCAGCCTCAACCCATTAAATGAATTATAAATTATATTCTTTGACAAGATTTTATTCTGCTTCAAAAATACCATAAATGGCCAAGGAAATAAGAATTTAAATAAATTAAATTATATAGCTTACCTTTGGTGTTTTCTTTTTGTACTTTGAGGACAATTATCTAAAATATTTCTGCTCTGTCATAAAACCTGAAGTTCTAATCTGTAAACTCCAGATTATTTGCTAGGTGTTAATATCACTCGCTCAAGTCCATTGATGAAATTAAGCTCTGTATGTCATTCTAGGCAATAGTCAAGATGTGTCTTTAGGAAATAGCATATGTCACTGCAGAATTTAGCCAGCTCTGCTAAGTAAAAATGAATAAATTTTTAAAAAACACCCAATCTCAGTTCATGTCTGGTCAACAGCACTGATTCCATTCCTATCCTACCTGTGCTTCTCTTATTTTAATTTGGCTGAATGGCTATTGCCTCTCTCTCAAGAGAGGCAGTGCAAAAAATACAAAATGAAGGCCCACTAAATAGCAATATGTGTACAGACTTGTGAACATGGTCAGCTTGATCTTTAAGCATCTATCAAGTCAGAGTTCATGGAGACTTCAGAGGGGTTCTAGCTCTAAGGCTGCCTGAGCATCCAGTCCTTCGATTGAGCACCGGACCACAGCAGTCCTTTCCCACTGGAAGCTAATACATCTCCATTCTGACTGACCACTTTTGCTCTTGCTTATCACAGCAGTAGAACTTAACCTGTGCAATTTGTGGCGTGCAGCTTTGACATTGCTTAAAAAAATATTTCAAACCGATCCTTTTAAATTCCAGCAAAGAAATTCTGGTGCATGCCGACACCATTTGAAGAGGATGACAATAACACTCTTGACAAGGGAGATCCCCTTTTCTCTTTTTTTTCCCATAGCTCACAAATACAGATCTGCAGGAGTCCAGGACAGCACGAACATTTCTTGACTTTAACTGGACTTTAATCCACACTAGAGAAGGGAGTATCAGTAAACTCACGAGAACCCCTTGTGCTGGCAGCCTAAAGGAGAACCAGTGAGGTGACAAGAACAGGTGACAGGCTAAAATCATCCCTAGCACCCACCGGCCGTACACTTGCTCATGGCATTAAACCTCTCTTCTAAATAACATCACCACTGCCACCAAAAGCAAAAGCAAAATGGAGCCAGGTTTTATTACCAAGAAGGCACTCTCCCTCTCACTGCAGACAGGAAGGGGAGGGGTCTGGTTATTGTTGCAGATTTTCCCCCCTCTTTCTCCAGGTCTTTAATCCTAGACTTGGCTTGTTGCGCTTCAAATTGAAATATCCTGAACAGATGTAAAAACACATGTGAGCCACTGCTCACAAGCTGTGCAAAGCTTTGTTTCATCTGCTGATGATGTGAGCCTAAAGGAGATCTTTTTAAAATTTCATCACTATTCAAAAGGATAATTAATACGTACCCCCAGGCTTTGATTATGCTATACCCAGTGTGTACTGCTGGTACAAAAATAATGAGGCTCTCATCAGGCCGAATGAATACTTGCAGCAAACATTCAGTTTCCATAAGAAATTTAAGATTCAGCGGCGGTACCATGTAGGTGGCTTAATCTAATTTTAATTTGTAACACAATACAATAGATAAGATCATTTGTTTGTAACCAGCACAGGCATTTTGTTTACATGAAACCCCAGTCAGCATTCAGCAGATGGTCTTTTTTAAAGGCTTAATTGAAGTTTTCTAATCTAACCTTTTTTCCTCCATTACAAAGGGGAAAATAAGAGGAAAAAAAAAAAGAGATAAAGAAAAGAAGGGAACTGAGGCAACTACAAGGAAGCAGAAAAATAACTGTGAACCCCTTTTGCAGGGAAAACACAGAAGAACATTTCTGCCTGCTGTCAGATGCAGGATCAGTCAGAGCTGGGAAGATGCTGAGGTCAGAGTTTTTAAGCAGCTCCAGAGGTGTATGGATAGAGCCCTTTGCCCCCACCCTTGTTGCTAGTGTGGAGGTTGCCAACAAATCGCTGCCCCTGCCACAACTGCCATTCTTGCCTCTGCCAGGCTCCTGAAATTAGCTACCTGAGCTTTTCCACAGGTCAGGCATATCCTTCTCACGCCTGCCTTCTTAGAGGCTCATTATTAGATTATAATTTGTGTGTACTTTCAGCTGCTCTGGTTTCAGTCTCCTTTTGGCCTGTCCCTGCTGCCCTCAATATTACCACACTGACCACAATAAACACTTTTCTCCTCACTGGCTCCAGGCTGCCTCTGGCAGCCTTCCAGTGATGTGTGCTGGAATACAACCTTTCCCAAACATTTAAATCTTCCTCACATAGTGTGTATTCGAAGAGTTTGCCTCATTGGGATCTCTAACAAAAAAATCAAGTGAGGCCTTTATTTTCCTTTTCACAGGCCACAGGGAGCCCACAAAGGGCAGATTTCAGGCTCTGGGTCCTTTGGGAGTGGCAGGCTACCAGAGTGCTAGTGTGGAAGAGCCCCTGTTCTCTCTTGGCTTTGCTGGTGCCTTGCTGGCACTGCCATGAGCTCAGCAGGGTTGGCACTGCAGACAGTGTAATTCTGTGTTGATCTGATCTCACTACCACCACCTCTGCAATAAGGATGCTATTAATGTCCCCAGAGTTTACTTGCAGAGTTATGGAACAGGTAAGAAACTTACACCACATAATAAAGAGAAAGGAGTTTTACCAATAGTAAATGACTTGAGAACAGTGGTGTGGACTTTTTATTAAACAGAGAACTATTCACCATTGAGGAATAAACAGGCGCTGCGTGCTTATAACACTATCATAAAAACTGGTGAAGGTTGTATTTCTACCTGGTGGTTCACAACCATAAGGGCAGAAATTGAAGAAGAGGGCAATCAAAATAAAAATAAACTAAAACTAGGAATTCCACTGGCCTAGTTTTCCTTAGGCACAAGTCATGAGTACACAGCTGTCTGTGGAGAGATATGCATCCGAATGAATCTTTGTACCCTAAGCCAAAAATAGTCAAGCCATCTTCAACTCAAGAGCCATAACGCTACATAACAACAGTGAAGGGGCCAAGCTAATAAACTACACTTTATAGTGATATAATAACCATCAGTGTAAATGGAGGACTTTTCATTAACTGATTTATGTGCTTAAAGAAAACAAATGTCATTGTTCGAATAAAAATGTCCTCCAAGGAGCACACAAGCCAGCTGGGCTTCTAAGGTCAGATTCAGCACTTCACTCATGCAGCTATGTGTTTTTTGGCAACAGGGGACAGTTTAAACCCTGCTGACTCAAAATATACTCTGTGGAGGGGACACTAACAGATGTGCCCACACAAAATTTGGAAAAAGTCGTAAGTTCTCACAGGAAAAAAAAACCCTCATGAGCTATTTATCTGTATTTTAAATCAATGTTGTTCTAAGTCCTGAGAATCTTTTCCTGAGGAAACACTGCCATTTTTGAGGTCAGTTTACTGGGCCAGTAATTCAGGAGAAAGCCACAATTGCTAAAAGTGCTCACACCATGAGGCTGACACCATCATTAATTGCTTACTGGGGCTGCACCATGGAATCACCTCACTGTTAGTGAACAGTCCTGACTTACAGCCAATTCAATTTGTCTGTTCTTCACTGTGGCCATAAGAGGTTCTTCTCCAAACACACCCATAACACCTGAGATGGAAAATACCTTGTTTGCTGTTAGCCATATGAGCTGGCTTTATATCCTCTTTTTAGGCAGCCGTTAGGAATTAAAATGCTGATACATTGTCTAGTACATCTCATTCCAGGAGAGTGCAGTGACAAACATGAGCAGAGATAGGATGCCATGAGTTATGGGTGCAGCAGAAGGTTGAAGAGATGGAGACACACAATAACTGCAGTGATTTCCAATTATATAAATGGAGGCCTATGTACAGATAATTATTTAGAAAATTAATACAAGTTTAGAACTAGGAATCCTCCCAAGGAGGATATAAACTAGAAAGAATTTCTTGGACTGTTTTTCTGAAATGAAACACAGCAAAATCCATTAACCACAAAATATAACTTGATGAGGCTTTTTCCTAACACTGTTATTTTGGTATGTCGTGAGGGCATTCAAATAGACACCTTGAAGTAAGATGTTCTATTCAAGAGCAAAGAAAGCACAAGGTTTAATTTTGTTAATTTCATCATATTTCATCAATTTAACCTTTAACCAAAGACCCTTGGCTGTGCAATGCTTCGATACTATAATATTTACTTTAAACCTAATGTTTCCAAGGTAGTGTGCAGGGATTTATTCTCACCCTCAACTCAGTGAGTTGCATAATTCAAACTCTGTGTAAGTTATTTGATAGCACAGGTTTCTGTAGTTCTAGAGGAATGTGGAAAATAAAGGTATGGAATGCAAATGCTTATTGACTGAAAAATGTACATCAGGGATAACCAGTGCCACTTTCCTTTCCGCAAGTAGATTAGAGGCAAGATCATGAGAGACACAGATGTTGGATTCTACATTTTTTTATATAATATAGCTCTCAAAATACAGCTGCTTCTGAGTAACAAGCCTTCCTGCTGGGAACTACAGAGGTAGTCCCAACAAAACTAAGAGTACAGGTGAGAGGCTATTACCTTTTCCAAGCCAGCCATCAAAATGGAGCATTGTCCCAAAATATTTCCATGGCAGCACTAACATAACTTTGGGGAGCATGATTTTTGCTGTCTTCTTTCATGGGTCTTAAAGTTTAAGACAAGTTACTTGGACCTGGTGTCACTCCTCTTGCCTCTCTGGCTAGGCAGTACCTCTCCAGAACAGCTGGAAGCCCACAGATCCTTTGAAGATACTTATTTAAGGTCCTTGTTCTGTGAAAAAATCAGGCCTACAGATTAAATACATCTGACACATCAAAGAGGCATGTCACCCTGGTTGTTTTATACAAACCATTGGATGCATGATCAGAAGAACTCAGCTTGTAGTGTTTCTTGCAGTATAAAGAACAAGCCTTTCATAATTGTGAAGCACCATATCTGCTCTCTAAGAAGGAGCAGTTCATAACCAGTTGGAAAATGCATGAGAAGGTATGTCAGACATAGAATTTCAGTTTACATTGGTTGTGCACATATTGCACATATAGGTCTTTAGACTGAGCTTGAAAATCATGTACCTTAGATAATACATACTTCTAGTTAAGGGATGTGAGCTCTTCTGGGACTGGTTTAATAAGGGATGTCAGCTTTTTGAAAGTGCAAGATTCATTTAATGTACCTTTCTCGGCTGTGAATCTTAGAAAAGCTGGCATTTTTACAAAGCTGCTTTCCCCCAGCAGAATCTGAATGCAAACCCATTGCCAGACTGGGTTTCTGTAACTTGACATCTGTTCACATTGATTTGCAGGTAGACTTGCTCTGAAGGGATAGCGTGTAATGTCCAAACTCTTAGCAAAGAGGAAATGTATTCCCCTGTGATCAAATTGAGATATAATTGTCACATGAGGTAAAGAATTGGCCTGCAGTTTCTGATCTGTCAAGCTATTGAACCTATTCTGTTCCACTCAAGTCATCCAGCATTTTACATGAACCAGCCCAAATCGGGACATATTACACGAGAGTCCTTTTTAAGATGGAGGTTTTTTTGGGCTAGTTCATCTCAGGATGTTTGTTTTCTACCTTACATATCTAGTGATTAGCTAGATGCTGCTGAATTAGTTGCCTAATTCACATCCAAGCACCCTGGTACTACTGCTGCTGAAGACACAAATGATCTTCTATGGAACTACAAGTGATGTATCTATTTGCACCATGCGATGTAAATTGAATAACCAGGTCTGTATTCAGAATGCAGTGCAAACTACTGCCTGATAAGCTTCAGAGCTTCCTGGAAATGGAAAGTTGTGAAAAAGTACTCCAAACTATCTCTGGATGGGCAGAAAATGAAAGACATCCATGTGGCTTGTAGGTGTGGAATAAAACAACAGATGAGTAGATATTTTACATGTGATGATGAAACAGTCCCCCAGACCTTTCTTTTAAAAATGAGGATGGGTAAGCCAGTTTTAATGTGCATCCAAACAAGGCATGGAAAGACCTGCGAACCAGGCCTGCTACAATCTTGCTGCATTTCCAGTGCTGTGATGTTATGCAAGACAGGACATCCTTCTTGTCTCTGCAGGATCCATACCATCTCTTTTTGTTGAGTGTCAAGGGTTTCTCTGTGTGAGGCAGCTTGGGATGATCACCAATAGCTCTTTTGTGGTTGATTTTGATGGAGTGGGGAGGGGGTTCTGACATTCAGCTAAACACCCTTATACTGTATTATCTTGATAATGATACTGTTCATATTGTGCAAAATATTGTTATTTTTGATTTCCATTGCTTTATAGACACATAAAGATGCTGACACACAAGCTGCAAGAGTTTCTATTGAGATCTCCATGAGCTAAAACTCTTTAGAGCCACCGCTGAAAGCCATCCTTGGGCCACTTTCTGTCTGCCAGATACTGAAACAGGTTTGCTATTTCCAGGACGCTAACACACAGAGATATGGAAGGAACAACATTGGTGAGACCAGAGTCATGGAACAGTCTGTTTTTTGTTGTCTGGTAATGCACATGTATCTTGGGAGTAAAAAAACATTAGCTTAGTTTGGAATTTCCCAAAACATTGATAGTTACTAAATATGATATAGAGGCTTTCTGAGAGATCATGACTGTGAAGCAGTCTTCTAAAAGCCATATTATCCCTTTAGTCACTGCCCTGTGCTTCTCCCTGAACCAGCACCAGCAGACTTTAGTAAATGAACTGATTGTGATACAGAAATAAAAATATTTGTATGTCAGTCAGTAGACTGAAAGATCACATAAATAATCAAGAAGCACTAGGAGAGACTACTGTAAGGGCAGTATCTGAGTTTGATACTCTAACTCACACTCAAGGCATCTACCTGAAAAAATGCTGTGTCATAGGGACTTAGGCAATTGTAGTACCCAGCACGAGGCAGAGTTTGGTGAGGATCAGAACATACCACATACAGCTACAGAAAATATTTCAGGGCCCAACTGCAGCTAAATTTTTGGTGCCTAAATGTCTGCAACAGAGGACAGGCAGAGGTAATTATCTCTTGCAAAAATTCTTGCTTGACTATGGAAGTCAGAAATTAGTCTTCTGGGCCTCTGGCAAGTCTTCTCCCACTCTCTTTGCAGTGTGAGTCAGCACTCTAACTTCAGGACATCAATTATTGGGATTTGGTGACCATAATGAACAAAATACTCAGGCAGAAGTATCTATCAGGAAAAAAAATATCCAAAGGTATGTTCATACTTAAGAAAAGCATTCAACTTGCCACCTAGTCCTGCTGTTTGGTTCCTTTGAGTGAAGGCAGCTATGGATTCAGGCTTGATATTTAGATACTGATTCTGCAGTTGATCTCATTTGTTTCTTCCAAACAAAAGAACATTCTGCAGTCCTTTCCCTTCTTTACCCCCACACATTGTTCTACTAAGGTAAATTATCAAATCCAAATCCCGGGTTAATGAGTGCCAATCATAGCTCCAGCCCCCGTTTCAGGCTTGGCAACAAGTTCCCCGAGCCTTAGCAAACAATTATCATTCAGCTACTGTAGAAATTGATTCTTGGGTTGACGAGAGCAGTCCTCCCTCGGCTGGTAAGGTCCTGCCATGGGAAGCAATTACTGCAAGATGCCAGCTGACAGACTCATTCCGTGGAAAGTCAGGTTGTCTTGATCCTCAGGCACTCTCTAGGCAAATTGTATCCTTACACTCATCTCAAACCTCTTACGAACTGTTGGCTTCTATCAGGAAAAATGGATTGTTCCCTTTGTTTCTGTGGCATTTGATAGAATAAATCTGGACATCCTGCCTGCACAATAAGGAGATTTAATTTTAAAATTCTCACACCAAAATGCTTCAGTATGATAAAAAAAAAAGAGAATCATAAAGCAATGAAGATTGCTGCTTGTCTAGGGAGCAGTAATGCAGCACAGCTAGTAGGGCATTTTTTGTGCATAAAGAGACCCAAATACTCTTAGCAATGGCTTGTCTTTAGTAATCATAATTTTATTTTCCCCCTAATGTTCAAATAGTTTGTAGTAACGCTTTTACATCACTTTGCCTGACATCTTTTGGTTATTAGTTTGGGGATTTTTTCAAATCTTTCTTATTCCAAAGTGGCAACTGGGAAAAAAAGCAAAGGTTTACTGCTTAATTAGCTTTTCTGGCAATGTCTGAATAATGACTGAGATTTTGCCAAACACCAGTGAGACAGAGACACATAGCCAGTATCGGCTAACAAAAGAAAGTGGCATTTAAAGTCATCAGAAAACTATTAGTCTTCATATCTATCTTTAGATAATTTAAATATGAGACTGGCTAAATAAACAAGTAGTGAACTATGCAATCCACTTTAAATACTGTTGGTAAAAAATCCCAAAACTAACATTATTTTTTATAACTTCATAAAACAACTCCTAGGTAACATGTTTGTTGTGGATTGTGGCACAAGTTCATGGAAGGTTTATCCCTGATTTTAAAAACTGCAAACCTCAATGACATCAACATATTTTAAAAAAAAAAGATAATAGGAAGAAAAAAACAGATATAAGGGCTTCTTGACCTCAGCTAGATTCTGTTTTACCCAGAGGTACCTGGAAAAGTGCTGGAAGTAGCAGGGGTGATGTGAGCCTTTAAGGTAATAAAGACAAATATTACAGTAAATGGGCATTTGCAGTCATGGATACCTGAGAAAAGAGGGAACCCATGATGGCCAGCTTAAAATGTATTTTGATTGAGAAGTGCCACATCTGCAAAGAAAGTCTGCAATGTCTCCAGAGAGTCAAAAAAAGTTCACTTGGAGTAATATCAGATATTGCTACTTTTACTATAGTTTTTAATTCATCAGTTCTGCTAAAATTTTGAGGACCTGAGAAGATTTTAAAAATATAGTTCAGGTCCAAATCTCTATAGCATCAAGCATCCAGTGTGCTCAACAGAGCTAAGCAGGGTTTTAAAAACTGAGAACTGGGCTGGGCTCTTTTTCAAATTCTGATTAAACATTTTTTCCAGAAATTTGCCTAATTAATTTTCAGTCTTTTTAGAGTTTTATTCCCCTTGAAAAAACCTTTACAATATATTTTCACCTTTTCTTTTTGCATTAACTGCATTTCAGATTCGCTGAGTGCACCCTTAGAAAGCCTTTTAACCTGGCTGGTAAGTTAAAACTTTCTAAATCTCACATGCCCACAGGGTTTCCCACCTTAATTAATTAATAACCCCCTCCTTGTCCTTTTAACTGGGTCATGAATTAATTTAAAAAGTTAATTATGCAATTCTTTCCTCTCCCTTTACTTATGCCTTTCATCCCTGTGTCCATTGGCTATAAACAATGTAGAAATAGAGCCATATATGCAGGAATGGTTATTGTAAGCTTTGGACTGCTGAAAAAAGTGAAAAAAAAATCCAAACATATCTCATTCCTTTCTTTTCCTTCTCCCCTTCTTTGTTCTGTTTTTTATACCAGGATTTAATAGGCTTGGTGGAGAGAAATAAAACCCACCAAAAACTTAAGAAATAAATTGAGTTGGTTTTTGTTTGTTTGTTTTTGTTGTGTTTTTTTAAAAGAGAAAGAGAAATAACTAGATGTAAGTAGGTAGAAACCATCAGAAGGGGGGAAAAATCTACCATTGGAAGAAGCAAATGGCTTTATTTCCTTCAGCTGATGTACTCACTCATTATTTAGGATGTAAAAGGGTTTATTGAAGGAAACTGACTCATGTAGGATATGTAGGTATAGAAAATACCTTGTTTGATGTATTTCTTTCTTAGGCATATAGAGACAAGTAGAGTAACAGTCTGCAATATACTCTTTCATACTCTCCATGAGTGCTGTGCAGAAAAAAAAAACCCTGTTGGATTTTTTTTCCCATCTCTACAAATATCTTCTATAAATTTTTACTATCAATGGACACAAAGAAAATTTGCACCCGTTCTTTTCCAATGCCCAAAAGATGAAAATGAGCTCTGAGACTGTCAGCCACTCAAATACATCCTTATGCATATGCCTTCAAGCAGAAACCCATTAAATTAGCCTGAGCAATAAGTGCAACAACTTTTCAAGAATGTAAGACTGGGAAGTATTGCCTAGGTCAGGGTGTTCAGTGTTCACTATTACGGACAGTCAAATGTTGCTCTCTCTGTGTCCAGTATTTTAATTAGAATAATCAGAAAGCTTTACCACCCATTCCCACATGGACTCAGTGTGTTTTACCAGCTTATCTAGGTAGGTTGCAGAAAACCCCCAGGACTCAGTTAACAATGATGTTTCCTCTTTGACAAGTGAGGGAGCTGAAACACAGAAAAACGTACCCATTCAGACTATGGTGTAGATGATCCAGCATCTGAATCCCTGTCCACAGCTGTAGCCACCAGATACATTGCAGAATGCTTCTTTTTAGCATTACTGCTTCAGAGATTAATATTTCATACAATCATCAAGACAAAGGACAAAGGTTGCCATAAGGCTGCAATATTCTGTACAGGAAGTAGTGTCTACAGAAAGAACATTTGCCTCAAATCTAACACACACAGCAGGGACCCATTTATCTTGGCACATTGCCTATTAAAGCCATTGCTTCCTTCTTTTCCTTCTTCTTCTGGAGTAAGTGACAAATTTCAAACTGTAAGAACATCTTAACTTTGTAAGCAGATAACAGGAAATATGACTATGAATGAACCTGCTCTGAGGATTAGCTGAGGTGAATGCCCGTTGAAAATGCATAAAGGTTTCAAATGTTACTCATGTCACTAAGGGGACGCTGCATATTCATTAAGGTATCACAAGGAGCTCATTTCATATTAATGGAGAGGTCATACATCTTTCCAGAGGAATTCCACTGCAGAGCTGCACAAATCAACGTGCTATTATTTTAAGTGTTACCAATTTAAACCTCTCTAAATTCACAGAACAGCCTGAATTTGCAAAATGATTTAGTCACTAGGAAAAATGCTAGTGACTCTTTTTCATCTTGCAGAGGTATAAAAGAAATGTAGTAAGTGTTTTTATATATTGAAACTCAATTCAAACTGCAAATTAAGTGTCCCCTTTTAGTGCTCAGGAAAGCAGTAGACATTATTTAACACACACACACACACATATGTAGTACCGGTGTTCTAAGACCACTTTAACTGCAATACAGGTGGTTTAAAATTTGGAGTTTTGTACAAAGTTCACTTTTCTAAAATACTTTAAATATTTACACAAGTTCCATTGCCCTCTTGTGACACAGACAGCCAAAAGCTTCACAGATATGTACCATATAAGAATTTTTAATGCTTAATATTTTGATAATTGAAAATATAAAATTATTCAGTACATACAAATTTTCTTTCAGGTGTTACATAATTTCTGGCCTCTGTTTCAACACGTTGGGATTAAAAAGCAGAGCTAGCAACAAAGATCTAAATCTTTCTCCCCTTTGCAGGATAAAAGTATCCCAGTGTTTTATGTTACTGAAATGTATTTTCAGTGGAGCTGTTTGGAAAGTGCTCAGGCAGATGAGGTGCCATAAGAAATTGCACTTAATTGAACCAGCAGTACTTTGCATTAGAGGAAGAGCCTAGAGGTTCTTTTTGGTAACAGTGAAAGGGGTCCACATGTCCCCACAGGTGGGAACACATGTATGTTCCTGTCCACAGTTTTTCCAGGGCAGTAAACGTCCATCACAGCCAGAGTGATCTGTCTGTTGGTCTAAACTTGCCACAGTCCTGCCCGAAGTGCTATTGAGGCAGACTTGGTTCTGATTGTGCAGCTGCATGAAGGGTCCATCTGCCTGGGGTTCAGGCACACAGAGATGTTTTGGAAGTCCAGATGCCTAGGGAGGAAGGGAAGAAACAGAGGGATGCTATGGGATTTGTCCCAAGCCTAAATCCTACAAGCCTGGCAGCCACCAATGAAAATGGAATGAGCAAGTCAGTGCCTCAGCTTTCTGCTGAAGAGCAGTTATAAAACTGACTAGAGTCTACTCAATATTTCTCTCACTAGCTCTCTGTGGAGGGAAAGATAAAAGTGAGGAATGGTCTTACTTTAAAAGCAATGATCACATGAGTTTCCTCCATGAAATTTTTCAGAATTTCCATTATGTGATGTATTCTGAATAACTGGAAATTGTGCTAAGTGAGAAACAAAACCAAGTTGTCTCTGCCAAAATTTCTGTGAAAGGTAAAATTTTGTGTTTCATCCAGCTATAGTTTCAAGTAGGTGTTCTTGAGTAAAGAAACATTTGCAACACATTTCTATATAAGATGGAAAAAACCAGTCATGGATTACTGATGGAATCTGAGGTCTGCCAGGATGTTACTGTCTAAGACAATTCTTCAGACATTGTTGATTGTATGCAGTGGCCCCTCAAATTTTGTCTCTTTTGCTCCATTCTGTCATCCCATTTCCATGCCCCCAAGCCCCTTCCTTTCCTGTCTTCTTCCATTCTGCCTTCTGGATTTTGCAGCTTGTTGAGAAACTAGTCCCTCCCACACAATAGTTACACGGTTAGAAACATATTTGAATACACATTTAGGAAACATAGTCTGTGTTGTGCTGCTATGATACCCACTTAAAATTGTTTAGATTAATGACAGTTACATGCCTAATTTATTACTGTAATTATTGTGATAATTTAGAGAAGATAAATGGTTATCTATTAGAATTTAATGTAAAAAGCTGTAATTAGTCTGCTTCAGAGAGGGGAGAAAGCCAATGCACATAACTGAAAATCCATTAAGCCAATTATAATGTTACTGAGGCAGAAAATGTACAGCCATCTAAAATAAACCCATGACTTTTGCATAACTGTACCCTAAGCGTGTAAACCCATCTGTCAGATTCCTTCATTAATTTAATAAACATATCAAGGCAAAAATTAATTAATGCACATAGTTCAGACTGAGAGTTAGGGTGGGGAGATGGGGGAGAATAAAATTTTGTTGCCATTGAGCAATTATCATGTAAACAAAACAGCAACAAATGCGTTGGAAGGGACTTACAGCAGAGGAGGATACACTGCTAATCATGGCTTAGGCTTTCTTAGGTATTCCCAGAAGTGTTAAAAGCTGTCTTGGTGCAATTAAAAATATAATATTTTTTAAAAAAAATTTAAAAAGAGAGAGAGAGAGAAGACAGCACTTGCTATCATCTATTTACTGTCAAATTAATTCAGCTGCTCCTGAGATGCCATCTGTATCAGGAGAGCGAGGGTGTCACTAGCTTTACGATCCATCAGGAGAAGTGAGAGCACTGTTCTGTTTGATGGCTCTGATAATGGAAAGAAGCTAAGCAATTGCAACAGATACATCATAGATTTTCTCATAATTACCTGACCTGTTACACTGTGTCACTCTGCCGCCAAACACACTGTTTTTATGTCAGAAGCTGTATGGGCATTCTTTACTTTGATCATTCTGTATTCTGCAGATGTCAGCATTACTGTATTTTAATTGACTCTAGGGTAGCATTAAAAAGCACCTTCTATTTCAGTTGCTTAGACCTGATGAGACTGACAACCTGGCATTTATGAACATTAGGCCTTCATGGTAACTGTGTCAGGAACTGTGTTTTTCCTAAATCCCCTAGGTACAAATAGCAAACTGATGTTGGTAAACCAGTTGAAAAAAACCACCCAATGTCTATGCAAAGACCACCTCTGACACTGTCTAGCCATAAAGAGGGCAAACCTTTTCCTTAAATTAAACTCTTGTGTCAAAAGTGCCTGTTATATCCCAATGTGCAATTAAGAATTAACTGGTATGCTGAAAGAGGGCTAGAGCTGGTGAGGAGTGAAGTTGTGGCAAAAAGTGTTGGCAACCTCAAAACAAGAATTTCTTGACAGCTTCCATATTCCCAGTATGCCCGTTAGTCAGGATCATGTTTTCCTCCTCTGCAGGAAGAGACAGGTAGTTCTTTCAGTATTTAGTTTTCTTTGCAGCATGCAGTGTAATCCACAGAAATGACAGATAAAATGGCAGAAATTTTACAGGCAGCTGAATGGAACTACTTTTTTTTTTTTTTTGGAAATACTCTTGGTTGAGTGAAAGTAAACTTGACTGCATGTGAATTGCCAGTATTTCCCACCAGGCTTTTTCCAACACTCTTTCCTAAGAAATCCTGAAACCCTACAGGTACCATCAAGGTGTTGAGCTTGTTGCTTGACTTACTGTCAACAGTTACCAATTATTACAAGAGAAGTGAAATTCAGAGCTTTGGTGTTGTGCCCTTGTCTTGTTCACTGCTGCTGCTGCTTTAATAAGCACTGAACAATGTTTTGTGAAACCTCTTGCTTCACTGCTAACTTACAAGGACAGTGTGCCTTTCCTCCATCTCTCCCATGGGCAGGGATGCTCCCCTCACTTCTCAGGTTCTGATGAACTTGGGTGCAAATTATGCTTACTGTTAAGGCCCTGCCATTCAGATACAAATAGACTTGTTGGTTGCTCTTCTTCAGGTCCCAGCAGAATCACTACATTATCCCCTTGCTGATAAACTGTGTCACAATACTGATGAGTTGTGATAAATACATCTGTCTTCAGACATTTAAAAGTTTTGTGTTGTGCATATGTTTATAGATCAGTCATGTGCAACACCAAGTGCTATGAGGCACCTAATTAGCACATTTATTTTGAGTGTTGTATTCACAAGGGTCCTAGAATAAATCTGCAAACTAGAAGTCTGAAGCAGTTTGTTTAGGAGTCTAGATTAGCATGCGCTGCAACTTTTTCGTAACTAGCTCATGCACATAACAGCACCATGGCAGTTTATGCTTTTGGGATTTCTGGGTAGTTTTGGAAATGGTGTTTATAAACTACTGACTGTCAGTGAGCTGTACCAACTGGTATAGAGGGCTGACTTTAACATAGCAATAAGGAATGCTTCATTATCCAGCTAATAACACCCTCCAAATTTCACATAGAATCAAATCTCTATTTGCATTGTATCTCTGTCATTGTATCTTTGGTCCATTGTTATAAAATTAACTGGGATCTCTTTTGTGACCTAGACATCAGAACCAGCAAACAGCAGAAGGCAAGCTGTGCATTCGGTATTGTAATACCAAAGGATATTCCCATCCCACACTGTAAAGGTAGGGAGGCTATTTTACAAGTGGAGTGAAGCTGTAATTGGGGTCATCTCCCCATTTTGCAACCCACAGTTTGGAAAGAACAGTAGAAATTTGAAACATACATAAGTCACAGAAATGTTTAAAGACACATAAAGTGCCCTCTCTAAGAAGCAAAGGGAAAGAAGTAGAGTTTTTAAAAAAATAAGACTGAGAGATAGATTAACTACAAAGTATAAGAGTGTCTGTAGGAAAAATATAGCAGCTTCTGTCAGACTCAACACTTACAAATTCAGGTCTTTCAACAGCCTCTGGCTGGTATTTGAAGGCACAAATATTATGGTATGTTTTTGAAACAGTAATTGGGATTAACCACTGGAACAACCCAAGAAATTATCAATAGGTCAACTTTACCTTCCTAAAAAGCAGATTTTTTATTTGTGAATAACTGTATTTAACACATTTATATCTGTGTAGCAGTGTGGGTGTTTGGCTGATTCTTTCCAGCCTTAAATTCTGATTTTTCTCCTGCCCACCTTCAACCTCCATCCTACAAATCATGTTGGAAATCCTGGTGGAATCATTCAGTAGGCTCCACCTTAGGCTCACAGATACCTAACTGAACCTCCTCGAGTTCCTTGCTTATAGTGATGAGACTCACTCAAACCCTTGTGTTTGAGAGCAAAAGAAAGCATATTTCAAGGAACATATTTCAGTTCACAGACAGTGACAATATTTCACATAAAATATAAAAGAATGTCTGTGATAGGTCAGACTATCTAGTTATCTATCTTGTCTCTGTCAGTGAACAATATCAGCTATCTGGGGAAGATGATGAAAATCAGAACATGTGTAATGGTGCTTCCTCCCCATACAGATTTACAGAAAATAGCTGACTGAAGTTTGAGGTGTTCCTGAGCAAGAACTGGTATTTTTGTACTGAAAAGTCTTGCACACAATTTTCTTTCTTGAGCAGCTATTTGGAAGCTTTATATGCTTTCACACTATTTTCCATCTGTGACAAGAAAGTACAAAATTAGAATTTATCCATATTTTCCTTTGGAATTCTCAGCAGCATGTTGGTGGAGCTTAGTACCTGTGTTGGAGGAGACAGTGAACTGCTCCAAACAGACTTTGCTTAAAGAAATTTAGAGATCTCCATCACTCCTTTACTTGTGGACTTTTTTCCAGATCTAGATATTATTTGTATATATAGTATCTAGTCCCTTTCCTTGATGACAAAGGATATCCCCGTGGTTTTCCTAGTGTTGTAACTGGTACAAAGAGAATTTTAGTGATGGTGAGGCTTCCCTACACATCCTCTGGGGAACTATTCTAAATTCTCAGAGAGCTCATCCCAGGGAGCTGCCTTATGTGATAGAAGGGAAAGCAGACAGGTTGCTGCAGTTCTTGTGATGACTTTCTACTGTTGGTTACCTCAGATTAAGAGAAGATGAATACCAGTAGAAGAAGCCAAGAGTGAATGATCAGATAAGGCTCTGCCAATTGTTTAATTTCTGTCACAACAGAGCCAAAGTCTTTTAAACAGAGTATTTGCAGAGTGGATATTTAGATTAATTTTAATACTAGCTTTAGATATGGTAGTCTTAAAAAAGTGATTCAGAGAAAGTTGGTGGTTCTTAGTTTTTGGGCTTCTTTCCTCCCTACCAGAGAAAATTTCTTTCTCAATTCCTTCCTGTAATGTCTTAAAAGCCACTCTTGCTTATTTTGAAAAAAATATAATACACAGAAAAAACATATACCCTATTATTAGGATGGTTCTGCCCATAAATTAATACAAGATTTTGCCACCTAGGACTGCCAATTCCAAGATCTTGAAGCAGGCATGCAAAGCTAATTGAGAACAATTCTGAGAGAAAGATGGATCCCAAGGTATTTGAAGCCCTGAGGTAAGAAGCTGGCCTGAAAATCTAGTGGGAGGAGAAAAGTAATTAGATGTTCCAAGCAAATTGCCCCAGATTTATTGATATTGATTTAAAATCCAGATAATCCTCTGTATGATTTCCAAAGGAACTGAGTAACAGTCTTATTAAAAAAATACGATAAAGCAGCACTTGTCACAGATTGGACCTACTGTACACACCCAACCATTGTAATATTTTTGTCTGGCAAAATGATAAAGCCAGCTTTATAGAGAAGGAACATCTTTCCTTTTGCAAAGTTTCAGCAAAAGCAAGAAACAAAAAAACTCTATAAAAAACCAAAAAGTATGAAATAACAAAGTGACTTCTTATTCTTATCTGCTCCTGATAGGGAAAGCATCCTAAAGCATCCTAAGCCTTGTTATTGAAATCTTTCAGGTGATCCATGTTGTGTGTCTCTTAGTCCCCTTTTTAACCAACTTTTCTTAGAACAAAGCATCAAAGGCAAATCAGTCTCACCTAGCCCTTTAAGATTTTTTATTTTCAAAAGGGTAATAGGCATTCTGAGGGAAACAAATCCCATCTGTTTAGCATCCTTCTGACATTGACAGTCATGAGGCATTTATTTATTTGTTTATTCCCTGAGTTGTAGAGCACAATGAAATGATGACCTAAGGAGTGGTTAAGTTTGTCAGAAATTTTATGAATGGATAGATCATGAGGTTCTCTCCATCTCTGCCAAGGCCAGTACCAGGATCTTCAAGCTTCTCATCCCAAACTGCTGTTACAAATGATGATAACCAAATATTCTTTTTAAGGGTATGCACACAGTCACTTTTTTGAAATAATTACAATCAATAGCTATGGCAGGGAATTACACAGTCTAATTACATTATTCTAGGAAATCTTTCCTTTTCATTGTTTCTGGTTGCACACCATTCCAGTTTATTTGGCCTCCCTTTAAGTGTCAAGGTCACCAGCAGTGGCTACTCTGGACTATTTCTGCTCTCCTTTCCTTCTTCTGGGGACAGCAGTAGCACCAAAACTCAGTTTGCGAGGGAATGACAGCTTGTAAGAGGCAACCCACAAGCATCAAGGGTGGCCCAGACCTACTGACAAACTATCTACTGGAAGTCTCCTTTGTGTTAAGGTTATTCCAAGCTGGGCATTTCCTATATGGGGCTAACAACATGAAGTGCTTGGTATTGCAGAAATGGATCTTTTTTGGGCATCATATTATGGTTCTGCAGCTGCAGTAAATCACAGATTAGTAACAGCATCATGTGTGGCATTTCTGGAAGACACATGAGCCATGGGAAGTGATGAAACAAGGAAATTGTGCTTAGATAAAGGACAAAGATCTCTATACAGTTTTCCATTTTTGTGGCTGGCTGACCCTATTGGATTCCATGTTGTCTCAGCACTCCCCATTCAGTGCTGGATTTTCTTATTAAAAAAAAATATTCTTTTAATGATTTGCAGAAGAAATACATAAAATTTACTTTTATTCTTGGAAGAAGGGAGGGAAAAGTGATTTACTTCCATGCTTACACTGAATCATAACCTTAAGATGTTTTCTGATTACAGTAATTTCACGATTATAAGCCGCACCGAGTATAAGCCGCACTTCCTCATGTCAGCAACTTTTCATTCTTTGTCCATATATAAGCCGCACCTGATTATAAGCTGCATGTTAAAATACAGAGTGTGATAAAAGGTATCTATTCTATCACCATCTGTTGAGGGTGGGGGCAGGGATCCTTATCTCTGCGGCAGATATTCTGCTAATGGGCCATCCACTGAAACCAGGCAGGGCATTGTTCTTTATCTTTTCACAACCCATAAGTGACTTTCTTGTATTACAGTGCTTTGATTTTCTCATATTAAGTCTAGTAACAGTCAATGTGAATGGGCCAATCCACAAATGTTTTCCCTGCAGGACAACAATAGGACCCTGTGAACTCCCATATGGTGCAGGAGATCAAAAATGATTAAAAATGGTACCATTTGTATGAATGTTTTTCTTTCCAAAAACTCCTAAGCCATTTGCAAATGACTGGTGTGTGAGGCATGCAAGAACTCTGTCATGGAGGATGTTGATATCTCTGTTCCGTGGAGTTACACAGCTGTAGCTAAAGTGGAATAGCGAAATTTTACAAACAAGATTTAAAATATCGTCTCCAAAAGAATAGATAGGCAGATTACTCAATGCAATTTGATTGAAAACACATTTTAAAACAGATTTCTGGCTGTAAATCCCAAAGATCTTATAAAAACCTGCGTGACAATCTATTTTGAATCTAAGGCCAGCAATCAGTCAGGTCAAAGGGGAAACTTGACAGGCTTCAGCAGAGGCTGAAACCTGGAGCTTAGTCCACAAGAGGAAAAATTCCTCACCTGACTTGTGTGTATTGTGGGTTATATAAAAGTGATGCAGAAATCAGCCACCATACCATTCCAGTGGCAATGTCACAGAAACACTGCCAATTACTGAGTCACTGACCTAATTTAGAACCGAGGTATTACTGGAGAATAAGATAATAATAAATACTAGAAGTGATGAAGGAGGACGAGAAGTTTTGAGCCAACAAGTCACTCTCTTTTTAGGGAATCTGGAAAACATATTGCTCAGTCTGGCAACGAGCAGACAATTAGCACCACTCATATCTGAGTTAAAGTGGGGGCTTAGCAAGCTTAGTTGTCATCTGCACTGGCAGGGGCTAAAAGATAACTCAGATGGATGGGGGTTAGGTGAATACGCCAACCAGACTAAAACCTTCCAGCCAGTATGAATGGAAAACAAAGACTCAGTCTCAGACCTGTGTTGGTGGACAGTGAAAACCTTGACTCAAATGGCCACTTCTGTTTTTGCTACCACACAAATATATAGGCTTTTTCCTTTTTTCTTTTTTAAATATTTTGTGTGCTGCCTCCAGAGAGTAGATGTAGCAGACCTCTTCCAAGGATAAGACTAGAGGGCCTGCTAAAAATATCACACCAAATGAGAGGGGCAGTCCTTGAATGGCCTCGCGGAGAAATGTTGGTGAGGAGGGCTGCAGTTAGGCACTGTCACCCAGGGAGGGACAGGGAATGAGGGAAGAGCATGAGGGAAGGTTGCACTCTCTCCTGACTCTTGCTCTCTGAACGTTTTGAAGACCCTCTCACCTCGTGCACTTTCCACAGAGATGTTATACATGCATCTGGATACAAAAGGATTTCTGATACCAAGAGAAGGCTATGGGATTTCTTTAATAGAGATGAATCTCTGAATTCTCAGGGAATGTGGGACATGACTTGCACATCCCTAGTAACTCTTAGAACTAATGAGCATCTGGAGATTTTGTTTTGCTTTTCAGAAAGAATAATTTAATTAAACAATTAAAAAGGTCTTTATATAACAGGATTTTTCCTCTGCTAAAATAATTTAACTGTTCATTTTTTATCAAAGGAATAGAAGTAAATTCATGCCTGTTAATTGTTTTGATAAGAACAGTAGATGGAATTATTAGGAGTAAAAGAGGAGGGAAATGTGTATTCTTAATAAAAATAAAGGATCCTTCTTAAGGATTAAAAACAAAAGTATGAAAGCACATATTCACCATAAGGAGGCCATGCAACAATGTATAAAATAAATCACAGAAATGAGAATCAAAGAACGGGCGATGCAGTTGGTAATGTTCATCTCAGACAGGGAAATAGATAGAACAATACAGAAGCAGTATGTGCTTTTGGATTAAGGAAGGATAATACTTTGCAAAAGAGAAAGCTGTATTATCAGAAATGCATCATGTTGAGGAAGTCGAACAGAGCAGCATTTGGCTACACCACTCATCTGAATGACTACGTTCCCTAAAAAAAAAAAGTTCTCCCTTTTCTTTATTTTATTTACTGTGTGTTCACAGCCTTGATGATGACCTGTGCAGGAACACTTCTGATATATTTGATCCTCATGCATTTTTCTTTATGAAAAACTACAGAATTAGACCACGTGCCAAAATCTTAGCTCTGCTGAAGCCGATGACAAAAATACCTAGCTTCTGGCTAATCTACTTACTGTCTCAACCACATGTATGTTACAAGTCCTAATCCTTTTCCAAACTGCTGTAAAAAGGACTTTACTCAGACTGAAGAAGTAAGAAAAATATTATCCTGCATATAATACTAAATATCATTTTTCTGCATACATCTCAGCTGTAAGTGCCTGCACTTTAACCAGAAATATAAAATATGTCAATATTCTTGCTTCTTGTGATCTGGTAGGTTACACCATCTGCCAAAAGATGTAAATATATTAACGAGATCTCCTTGAAATGAAAATAATCTAATTTTAGCATATATATTTATATATATCTTCAGAAATATGAATAAAGAAAAATAATGTACACAATTAAAGCAGTGAGAGCTCATTCTGCAGCTGAATGAGGTACTGGCACAATTTCTCTGTAAAATCTGGAACACTTGATATGTGTTACCGAGATTTATGAATGACAGGCACGACCAAAGTCTGTCATGTACTCCTCTTCCATTATAGCCACTGAACAGCTATGTGATGGAGCATCAAAGCCCTTCAAATGTATGCTTTTCTTCGCTGTTCTTAGGTTAGGCTCTGTGTGGATTCAACTCTGATGATAAGCCCTTGAAACTGTACAGGCATTTTGATCACAGAAAAGCAAAATGCTGTCTATAAATCTAAACTGCGGTGAACTAGATCCTCCATAATGTTCGTGAACTAGGTAAGTGTTTCAAAGGCTGTCTAACTCTACTTCAACATCAATTGCCAAACTCCATCTAAGAAGTTTTTGCATAGGAACAGAGAGCAAATATTTTAAACTCCTGTCCTTTTTTCCCCCATTTTTTCCCTCACAAAGGCATGCCAGAATGCCCATTTTTTAATAATAATGAATGACTAGTCCCAATTGAAGCTCTCCTTTCAATCAAGGCCACAGGCTAAAAACCTAAAAGACAATGGTAGAGAGAGCCTCCTGGGATCTTGGACTGCTGCATTATTCCATCTCTGATATGCAAACCTAAGACATAACAAGAGTTAAAAAGGCTGTGTCAGGAATATCAACTCTGACATTTCTCTTTGTCACTAATTTTGTACAGTTATGTTACTGAACTCCACATAAGCAGTTCATTTATACCTTGGAAAAGGAGGGAAGGGAAAACAAACATCATGTGTAACAATAATGTAGGAGGCAGCAAATTTTGTATCAACAATTCTGCCATTGTATAAGGTCATAGATGTGTTTCAGTGTTTTATAGGAAGCTTGCATAAGTGAGTCTTTAAAAACTAGGCATGGTACTAGATTTCTCTAGCTTCAGCTTTTCTCTCTTGGCCATTTATGCAGTATGTAAGTGCCTTACAACAAATTATACTGTATTCATACAAACACAGAATCATTTGCTTCCTTCTTTGCAGTGTTTCCTTGCACACATATCAGAATATATACACAATATGTGCACAATATATGCATATAACAGAATATATTTTTTACTATTTCTACTGAGAAAGTTTATTAAGATTTAATAACCAAACATCCTTATTCTGACAGTTTTATGTAAATTTAATATGAAAAGAAGGTCTATACATTTGTATTTTGACCACTGTTGTAACTTTGTCGATAGATTGATTACATTTAAGAAAATAGTTTCAGGTTCTGTTTTAATTTAATTTTTTTCTTTAAAATCAGTCCCTGAATGATGACTGTAAAAAACACATGTTTATTTTCCAATATTTGTCAAACATTGGATTAAACACTGTGTGAACAGAAAGGTGCTGAACAGAAACTGCCAGGTGAGACCCAGTACAAGAGCCACCCTGCCACACCTTTGACCCTGTGCATGCAGCTGGCATCACACAGATGCTTGGAGACATGGCAAATGTCCTGGCCCAGCTTCCATCTGCTGTAAAAAACACCTAGGCACAAAGGGGAGCCCAGCTAAGCCTGGTGAAATCGCCACTCTGCCCTCTGGATGCCGGAGACAACGTGCAAAAGGCAGCAATAAAGCCGCCCATATGCCCTTTGTTTTCACACTATCATAGCTAAGCTGTGCAGCCTTATTTAACGGGTCTGACAGCATAACCTACATGGAACAGCTTTTTCGGCCAGTTCTGAGCATTGATTGTACTTTATTTATTCGGCACTTGAGCTATCAAAGGGGAAAAGTGCCCGTGGCAAGCTAGGTTGCAGTAACAATCTGTGCATTTTAAACTGTCTGCATCTACTTAGTAAGTATAACTACTCCCAACTGCGTGATTAAATACAAATGATGTTTCCATATATTAACTGCAAGCTTCTTTCCAATATGTGCTGAACATGATACTTAAAATATAAGATTCTCAAATGGAAAAACATTTATGGGAGTAATTTCCCAAACGTGTATGATTATCACTTGCGAGGATGTACACACCAGTTAAAATCCACAGTATGGTGAGAAATCATTTCCAATCTACAGAGAATGGAAACAGAATTAAAATTATTCTTCTGCACAAAGAAATCTCTCATGTAAATCATCTTACCTGTTTTTCACTCAGACATTAATATAGTGCTCAAATTTGTACATTCTGCATACAATTTATGTGTAAATATTACCTATTTGACTATATTAATGTGTTATTAATATGTGTAATTAATATTAATTACTGTTTTAAACAGTGGATTTAACATTTGAAATTACCTTCGATTCCTGTTCTATTAAAAAACCAAACAGACAAAAACCCCAACAGTGGCCCCCAAACAAATCAAACCACAAACCATGAAAGGAAAGCAATCAATGAACTGATGATCCTTAATGGAGTGGTACTGTTAATGTACTTTGAACAGAAAAACAAGTAAGCCACTGAGGTAAATTAAAAATGTGATAAAATTAGGAATGGTAGATCTCTCTAAATAAACCAGTTACCTCCCTCTTCTAAAAGCACTTGCTTAGTAAGCAAGGGAAATTTGATAGCTCTATTTAATCAGAGCTTTCATAACTCATTTGATAGGGCATGTAAAAATAGTTAGCAAAACAAAACAAACAACAGAAATTTGTTGCTTAGAAGATGAAGAAGGAAGAAGAAAGGGCAACATGAAGTGCAGGACTTATTCCAGTTCTGAGCTCTAAAAATGATTCCTGAGTGACTGTAGGTGTTACTTAGGGACTACTGACCCTTAGATTTCCTACTTTTGACTGTAGTTCATATATTAAAATTTTTTGTGTGCATTTTATCACAGTCTGTTGAAGCAAAGAATGAGAAATATGAGAGAGACATTGGCATGAGAATGGCAAACATACTGCCAGGATGCAGAAAGAGATGTGTCTCCAGTAGGGCAGGAACTTCTGCCTTTGCAGGTGACATCGGGATTAGCTAAATCTGAAGTCATGTGCACTTCACAACCCCGTTCAAAAGGACAGACTCATGGAGGAGCAGGTGCAGAGGGGACTCTGTGGGTGATGGGAGGAACAGTGCTCAGATCAAAACTGCTGGTGGTTTGGAGGAGGACCAGCATGTTGTCAGCTTCTTCAGCCTACTCTGATAAGTGAGCATTGCTGAAGAATGTTGCTGAACTCTCTCTAAACATGGTTTAGGAAGATTATCCTTCAGTACCTGTGCTCCCCTCATGAGATGCAAAGAACTGAGGTTATCTCCCCATATTGGTTCTTTGGGAGAAATAAAGTGTGTGGGGTCTTTTATGTCATGATTAGTGCACCTAACAGGGAAGAGACAGTGTATCCGTTTCCAATATCTTATTCCACAATAATTTTTTTTAATTTAAAAAAATTCAAAAAATCCCCCTGAACATCACTCAAATAAGGAAAAAATTGCTGGTGCTTGAAATTCCTTGCCACTGTTTATGGCACAGAGGACTGAAGGTAGTACTGCTCTCTGCTTTCAGGATGCATTTACGAAGCAGAATGTAGAGAATTTAAACTTTTCTCTCTTCTGACAGATAATATTGGTCTCACCTGCTATTGGTACTTCTTTTAGTCCACAGTGAACAAATATCCATCAATGCATCCCATGCAAATGCATTGCTTGCATGTGACCCATCAACTGGGAGGATTGTTTGGTCAAAACAAATAAAGTATTACTCCTAAAGGAACAAGTGTACTCTCCATGGTAGAAGGGCTAGAGGTGATACCTCACTTTTAAAAAAGATGAAGGAAAAGATTATTTACCCTTCCTCCTTTTCCTTCCCTTCTATGGAGAAGAACCTTACTTTGCTATATAAAAGAGGCTGGATCACTACAGGCCCTCAAAAGAAAATTACCAATGAAAAATAATAAGAATTCCATATGGTGGAATAGTCTTTAAGAAATGTGAGCAGTGTTGGGTCTTTATGTTTAAAAGCAACTGCTGTTACAAAAAGGGGGCTTTTTAATAATAATAAAAATATTCTTTGAGCAAACCTGAAACAAAATGGTCTCACAAAAAAATAAAAAACCTGATGTAACAGGTATCTAGTTTTATCTATTAAAATCTAAGTAAACTAAGTTTTACATTACCTCATATTCTTTCTTTCTCAGGTGTGCATGATTCTGAGATGTAGACCAGATTGAACATGTCAAAGCCTGCAATTTCTGTTTATTTTTGTTTATTGCTTCCCTCCCCCCTCACCTTTCTTTCCTGGCTGGACAACAAATATTACACCTAATATTTCAAGTTTAAAGAGTACAAGCTGTTCTTGTAATGATCACTGCATTTAGAGAAAAGCATTGAATCTGACAGATTTGTGTAAGAAACGAGTTTTGTAGTTAAGTGTTTTGTGTTTCTTTATCTTTGTGCTTACAATATCAGTAATATATTTTGCTTGAGTTCTAAAAATACAGCCTTTTTGGATTCAGTCGTTAATGAAAACAGAGTATTATACCATGAAAGGTGACCTATTGAAGGCAAAGTGCTAATAAGTTGCAGATTGTTCAACATGACCTAAACCCTTTTTTTATTGAAAATGAGATCTACAAAGGTACTTTGTAACATGTTTCATAAGGTCTTAATTTTGCCCAGCACTAACAGGGCCATTAAACCTACTTAGAATCTGGATTACAAGAAAACAAGGATATTTGTCTTCTCTTTTACGTTTTTCTGAAAGTAAAAATGCATGCCTTGCATACTGCCTTAAGATGTTTTCTAAGGAAACAAAATAAACTTGCTAAAACCTCCTCTCTGGGGGAAGATTTACAGAGAAAAAGGCAGGGCCAGTGGGGCAGAGGATGAGCTGAGGAACTGACTTCCTTTTTAACCATTAATTATGGTTGATTGTACAACTCACAAGAGGCTTAATAGGCACTCTCCTAATGCAGGTAAGTGGTTGGCTTTGGAGCAGCCACAAAAATCTTACAGCCTCCATTCCCCACCTAGGTACAAAAGCAATTGCATTTCACAGTTTCACCCCTGTCACAAGTGAGTCCAAGGTGAGCAGTTAAGCTGCTGTCACTTCTGCTCACCAGGGTTTCTGCTGCTGTGCCATTGTGACTTTGCAGGGCCACCCTCCCAACCCTCAATTCACTTCTTAGACTCACCTGCTGGTGCTGGTCCCACATCTGAACCAGTAATTCTTCAAGGCCACTTTAGTTTTTTAAGAGTTCATAGTATTTAGTGTTGGGGTGCCTCGGCTTAGAGATGTCACAAGATATAAATCAGTCTGTTTCATTAGAAATTTCTGCACAGAATCACCATCTGACCCAGTTCACAGCTGTACCTGTTCAGGGAATGCCCACCTGCTCAGACAGCACCCTACTAGGGATCCTCCAATACCTTATAACAAATCAAAGGCTGGGTATTGTTCCCTAGATTTACAATCTGTTAGGATCAATCACCTCAATCATATTTACCCGCAAGAAGGAAAATTAGGTTGGAATCTGTGAGGGCAGTAAATTACTTTTCGAATGCTCAGAGGGCATCTTCCTCAATGTTCACATCTTTTCTGCTGCCATCTTTTCTGCTTCACTTCTTTTCTCTGAAGACCAACTGGCAAGCCAAATGAACTAAGAGAAGAGGGCAACATTTTATTTGGACCCACTTTTGTAGGGCATGTTTTACCCTTTGGAATTTGTGCCAGTCATGCATGGTGATGACACTCTCCTATGTAGCATCTTGGGAGAATCACACACTGTTGAGAGAAACCAAAATTCTTAGCAAGATATAATATCCCACCTGTCCTTTTCCTCTAATATTCATAACTCCATGAGGGTAGTTCATTCAAGATTTAGTGATTATGCACCCAGGGAGAGCTGAAAACTAGGGACATGGACTTTTTCCACAAGGATCCTTGCGGGGTCTCTGGATATTTATGGACCATCATCCTACTAATTAATTCACATCCCACACATAATTCATTATAAATGTAGCATAGAAATTATTCTTTCACCAGTTTTAAGGTTGCCTGAAGTATATATTCAGATTGCAAAGGAAGAATGCAGGAAAATCATCAGTGGGTGTTGTCTTCACATTATACAACAGAATCATTACTCCAGCTCCCCTCTTGTCCAGCTACCACAACGTGGGCTGTTTGTTTATGCTTTCGTCATCCCAAGCAGCAGGAGAAAAGGTGGAAATTGCCTCATGCAGCTTTCTTGGACCTGTTTCCATTTACAGTGAGCACCAATCAGGTATTCTGAACTCCTGGTGCCAACGGGTTTCCTCTCCCCTTTCCTGATGTGTTTTGGTCTCCCTGGCACTGGGATCTTATTTATGCAACAGGAACAGATCATGAGACAAAGGCTGGGGTTATTTGAGACCTGTCATATATTCTGGGATGGCTATACTCCTGGTTGTTGCCTTAGTGGGATAAAAGTGGCCAAAGTCTATGCCCTGACAGCGTCAGGATGACATGGAGATGTCCCAGAAACACATCCTCGTGGAGTATTTTGTCATCACACAGACTCCTGCGGCAAAACCTTCTCCTCAGCCTGAGACTGGCACCTGCTCCTCAGCACAGCTGACACAAAGCTTGGTCAGCACAATTCCAGCCCCAGTGCTGCACAAGAACAGCCGTGTGCGAGATGGTTTGCTCACTCCAGGAAAGATGTGCAGCAGAGCAGGGATTTAAGGCAGCTCCACTGACTGTCAGGCCTCTGCTCTAACCTCTAGAGCACACTCTATAAATGTTTGAATATTTAATAAAATCTTCTGGGTGTCTGCTTCCTGCAACACTAACTGTTTTAAAGTATTCATGGGTTATTTGTTTATGACTATTAAACAAATCTATTAAACACTCTGCATTATTTTTAGTTAAATTTTGTTTTTTTCCCATTTTGCTTTAATAATTGATATTGTTTTGGATACATAAATATGTCCTAAGAGTATTTGTCATTTCCTAATGTTTACAGTGGGGATATTTTTTTTCTGTAAAACTGTGGGATTTTTCTTCCATGTAGAGTATGCTTTTCTGTTGCATGCACACTTCAGAAACAGTCACAGACATTGCATCTGGCAAAGGCATGTGAATTTGCAGGAATTGCAGTTAATGCTGTTTGGAAAACCTCATGCTTTAATTTCTCACTCATCATGTGGTTACAGAGAACAAGGACATCCTTGTGTAAAATATTACAGAATTATGTTAAGTGATGGATAAAAAATTTCTGGCATGCTCCTATCTATTTCAAGAACTACTGAATTAGGACTTTATGTGTAACATATTGAGAATGGAGAGGATGGTGCAAATGAGAAAAAAAGAATACACAGGAACACAAGAGTCTCTTAGATAAGGGGCTTATTGCATCAAACTCAGAAATTAAACTGGTTGTAATGAACTGCTTACTTTATGTAAAGAGTGGGTGGACATTCTGAGCTACTGTCTAAATTCTGCAGATAGAAATAGTCAGGAAAGTCAAGAAAGAGCTGAAACACTCCTACTCTAAATTGCTAATAAGTTCTGGATGTCATTTTCTATGCAACTGCTAGCTCCAAGAAAAAGAATAAATAAAACAGATAAAAAGAAACTGAATCCACTCTAGAATGAGAATTTTTATTAAAAGAAAAATCCTAAAGTCACTGGAATCATCTTGGCATGGAGCTGATGATAATAGTGTGGATTCACTGAGGAAATGCTTCTTATTTATGGTCACAGATGCAAAATCTTGCATTACTTGCCCCCCTTTCCCCTGGAAAACAAAAAAGCACCATCTGCTTCTTATCTCTCTCCTGAAAATGATTCTTGAGTCCCTTGTGTTTGAACTGCTCCCAGATATAAAAACATGATGAGAAACAAAAATGGACCAGGTCACACCTACCAATTGATGAGCAATTGCCAGTTGTTGGCATGCAGTTTAGTTTAAACTCCATGGAAAGACAGCAGACAATGCACAATCTTGGTGGAAAATCTTCCTTCTCCTACTCTTCCACCTCTTTGTATTTAAATTTAAATTTTCTGGCTGTGGTCAGTGACCCATACATGAAGTGATTTGTGCCACAAGATCATTCTTTACCTGGTCAGGTTCACTAGGCAGCAGTGCTATATGCAGTCCATTAGTGCCATTGGCTTTTGGAGAAATGTTATGCTGCTGCCAGTGGCAAAGGGGACAACTGCAGGGCAGTCTTGTTCAGGAAAGCTGCAAGGAAGGAAAAAAAAAAAAAAGGAAAAAAAAGGCTCCTGAAAGACCAGAAACACTGGGAAGCTTTTGGTTTGTATTCCTTGACCCTGTGTGTCAGGCAAACATGGGTCTGCTGGGATGCCTGGGACTAGATCCCAGGGGAGGGTTCTAGTTGTTTGGATAAGACCCTTCACTCCACCTGACATTAGTGTCATCTTGCTCTGCCCTTGCTTCTGTGGCAAGACAAGTGAGAAAGAAACAGCTGGTGACAGTGGAGAATCAACTATCAGACACTCAGATAACTTCTTGTGATGGCACAGTACCTGGCCTTTGCACACAAAGGGACAAGACTTCACAAGGTGTCACTGTAACTTAACACTTATCTATGATGTGCTCTAAACTACAAACAGGAGAAAGTGAATGGATATGGAAGAACATGTGTGATAATGCAATGTACAAATTGGATGTGTGTGATGTGCGGTGGCTCCCTGAAAAGGCCTAGAGAGAAAAAAAAAATCACAATGCATTAAGAAAAAAAGGTAAAATGGACCACCATTTGATTTCCTTGAGCAATATTAGCAAGAGAATAAAAATTACATGGGCATTTACACATCAGTACTAAAAAATTAACCAGGACATAAATTTTCTGGAGACAGTGGATGGCTGTTTCCTGGAAAAAAAACTTCAGAAATCACAAGAAAGGAGGGCCTTTTGTATATAATGCAGAGTGATGTAAAGGACAGAATAGTGACTGCAGTACTGAATTTCAAGCAGAGAAATTGTGTAAACAATGGTGTAACTGGTCAAAAATGAGCAAATAAAAAAGCAAAAAACCTCATAAAAGCAGCTTTCCAAAACAAAAGAAGCCTAGGAGCAGCCTGGAGGCTGTTGAAAAAATAAGTGCTAGAAGCCAGGTAAAATGTATACCACAATTCAGAAAGAAAACAATCCAGAAAATCCCTTCAAGCCTTTACTGGAAAGTTGTGCAGGCTATTGCATGGAAAAGTATGGGGAAAGAAAAAAAGAAATCTGGCCTCGAAAAAAAGAACAGTAAAACCCATATACACACCAAGAATATCTAAAAAGAAAGCAGAGTATGAGGGCCCAGGGGATTAGTGAGATCCTGTGGCCACCAAAGTGTAGAGAGGGGACAGAGGCCAGGATAAGGTACCTCCCCTGTGCTGAAGGACCTGGCGGGTGTGGAAGCTGTGCCCCCGTGCTCTGCCTCCAGTTCTGCCCACCAACACCTGTGCCAGGGCTGGCTGTGCTCAGCAAGGATGTGGGAAAGCAGATACACAGTAAAAACTGCAAGTCTGCCTTGGGTAGACAACAGATCACTGTCTGTAAAAATCCTAGGAAAACCTCACAAATCTGAATGAGTTGGAAAAAAGGGAGCAGATATGCTCCTGTACCAAGAAACACAGGATAATGAATCTCAGGAATTGTAATCTGAACCAAGTTTGTATGACACTGAAACCTGAGCTGCAAATGCCAGCTGTAACTGAACTTCAACTACCAAAAAGAGACCATGGAGTCATCACTGGCCGACTTCCTAAATCTCTGTCAGTGAAATGACAGTGAAATATGCAACAGGAAATAATATTGGGTGCTATTGAGCCAAAACATCAGAAAGTCACTATCAGTGAGAACAAGACAGATTTTTTACCACTATATAAAGCTAGAATGTGTCATACCTCGAGTGCTGTGCGTGCAGTCCCAGCTCTGTGATTCAGGAAGGACTTAGTGGAGTTGGAGGCGATATGGGAGAGGAGCAATAAAAAGGATCTAGGGGGTTAGTTCATTGGCTTCTAAAAGGATACAGAGTTTTGAGACCCATCATTTTGAACAAGAAGGATAAACATGACTCCATCAGGAGGGTGCTGTGTAAGCTGGATGCAAAGCTGTTATTGACTGAACCCTTGAAGCTGATGAAGCAAGAAGCTGACTGCTTTTACTGAATGCATATGAACTTGTTCTGACAGTGAGGGAAAAGGCAAGCAGTGCCAGTAGCCTGAGAAAGGGAGAAGAAAAGTTCATGGTCAGAGGTCTGTTAACAGATAAAGGAGAACTAAGCAGGAAAATACTTCTAACATCCCAAACCCAACAATTGCAGAAACTGGTGCAGTGTGAAGGAAATGATGGAATGGTCTGGCATGAAGTGGCTATGCTTATGTATTAAATTCCCAGTCACTGTTTCTGCAGACAGAGGGCCAGACTGGATGGAACACCAGTTCTATTTTACTGGGAATATCTTCTTTTACATCCTTGTGTAATGGCAGGATTGCAATGGGGGAAATGTACAATGTACAAATGCTGCTCCAAGGAATATTTGTGTCTGTATTCATCTTTTTACCTAGTCTCAAATCCCATTTGTATCGAAATTGCTGAAAGAAAAGGTGATATGCCTGCTGATTGTAACTATCCCAGCTATAGCAGCAGCTCATGCCAAAAAGAAATTAAACTGCAAATACACCTGGCCTCTAGTTCAAAATATTTTAGATTTCTTCTGTTAGTTGACAGAAAGGTGGTGTCATTGGAATGGAAACAAACAAAAAACCTTACTCTAGCAGAAATATGCTTAGTGGTCAAAAATATCTGAAGGGTGAGCTCAGGTCCTTGAATTTGAGGTCAGCTAGTGAATTTTTCATCTTCTGAGCTACCTTCTTGTAGAAAGCAGAGTTTTTCCCTACTATTTTTATAGCTATTCCTAATCAGCTGCTGTTCCAGCCCTCATGCTTTTAATAGCATTTGCTAGATTCTGTAACTATTTGCTCACCTTTCTTCCATTTTCCCCTTGACCACGTCCAAAATTTTTTCTTTACTTCTTTGTTTCTATGTACTGATCTTCCTTCCTTCCTTCCTTCCTTCCTTCCTTCCTTCCTTCCTTCCTTCCTTCCTTCCTTCCTTCCTTCCTTCCTTCCTTCCTTCCTTNNTTCCTTCCTTCCTTCCTTCCTTCCTTCCTTCCTTCCTTCCTTCCTTCCTTCCTTCCTTCCTTCCTTCCTTCCTTCCTTCCTTCCTTTTTTTGCACCATTTACTTTCATGGAGTAATGTACATGTATATGTGTGTACATACATATATCTATATATCATACATACATATATCTATATATATCTATATATATCTATATATATCTATATATATATAGCTATATAGTTATATAGCTATATAGCTATATATATAGCCATATATATATATGTATCTCAGGGGTCACAAACACTGAAGGCATGACCATTAGGAATAGCTTTGCTCTTTATTAACAAGATGACTGTTCCTTGAAAAGGCCTGTGTGGTATTTCTGGGTTTCTACTTCTAAACTAGCTTAGGAATGTGAGGCAGGGCAGTCATTTGGCACAGAGAAGCTGGCTTGCCCGGGTTGGTTTCACATGGGTCAAGTGGGGTGATGGCCCTGTGATGTAAAATCATATTGCCCTTTCATGTCAGGGCAGCTGGCTCATGTCCTCCCTTCCCCAGTGCTTGTCTGAGTGTGTGTCAATAAGTTACTTGATCCATGCACTTGCACAGGTCTCTTGAGCTTAACTGCCTGAGAAAATTTGGAAGCATGAAAGCAGTCAATCTTTGTGGGCTGTTTAAAGTCTCCTTCTATCAGGAAATATCAGTGTTTGCACAGCAAAAATCAGGGGAGAGAGAATGAAAGGAGAACATGAAAGAGCTACAAATTATGTTAACACTAAAGTCACAACTAAAAAATTACTATGATGTATTAAAAGCACTTCCTCCTGCAAGCATTTCTATTTCCTCCTTACCTTTCAAGCCCATAAAACACACAAACACTGAAGGGAAAACGGGCAAAGCCCACTGGATACTCATTTACTACCAACACTGACAGCTGCAGACACTACAACGCAGTAGCAGACACACTGCCCCACAATTATTGCTGCTCCCATGGCACCAAAATACACGCAGCTCAGACATTGTCAGTAAATTTGTTTCACATTTTCCTAGAAAGCTCTTCAGGCTGGTTTCTGAAAGAGAACCAACCACCCTCTCCCTCTTGGCAGCCCATGGTCCTTGCATGATACAGTGGTGACGTTGTGCCAATGCACTTGCTGAGGTCTCTTCCCTACCCCAATGTTAACATGAGCTTCAGCTCTCCCTGCTGCCTTTATTCGGGGTAGAATAGACAGCACGTTCAGAGTGATATACTTACTTTAATACTGTCATGAACAGATTTTGTAGCAGCAGAATCATTTCCAGCCAGACCTTTGGCAAAACATAAAGAATCCACACTAAGCTTATGATTTCTTCTATGATGTCTCAGATATAAAAAAAGAGAATAGGGGTTTTTTTTGTGTATGTGTCTCATACTGACTGCCTTTCTAGAGCCTCTTGCACGTGTGCTGTTTTCTAACTTAATGCTAAAGTATTTCTAAGCCTCAATCTGTTCACTATGCCCTAAAATTGTCTCATTTGGCATCTCTAATAATGCCTCTTCTGGCTCAGGGGTTGTACTTTTGTCTTTTTCTTTCTATCTTTCCACAATATTTTTTTCCAGAGCAAAAGTATATTCAGGAAATTTTACCCTACTTTGAATGTGGGTTTACAGCTTGATTACTAGAAGAAGCACAGAGTGAATAAATTTCATTTTGAGTATCTTCTTAGAATTGGTGTTGGTTTGGGAGTGGAGATGTTGGTGAGGAGGAGAAATGGACAGAATAAAAGAGCATAACAATATACTTTGGTACCATGAAATGGTGTATCTAGAGAGCTCAGATCTTGTAATTAGCCGGTAGAGTTGGCTGATGGCTCACAGAAATATGCCACATCTTAGAAAAGTGAAATTCTATTTTATTGCTTTATACAGAACTTCTAAGTCATCTTGAGCAGACATCTGCGGCTACAGATGTGGCTTTGCTATTTTTACTACTTTGCTTGAGTTGTTCTTTCTTACTGCCAGGGCTTGCCACTCAGACCATGTCAGGTGGGAGGACAGTCTTTGACTGTTCATAACTTTCCCACATTTCCTGCTCTTCTAAATATTCTTGTTTCTCCTCTTTTTTTTTATTTTTTTTAATTTTTTTTTTATTTTTTTTTATTTTCTCCCATTCAGATGAGGATATGCAATCCAATTTGCAAAAGGAACAGTTTGGGGTGTGTTTTCATTTAAATATGGTCTGCTTCATTCTTCATCTTTGATCTAAGCCTCCACATCCCAAATTCTTTGAAATACAAGTAGAGGTGAAAGTTTAAGGAGTCAAATTTGCAAAAGAAAACTGAGTACACAAAGGAACATATTTTGGTTTAGGTTTTAATATTAACCTATTTTGAATTTTTTCTCTCTCTTGATATTCTTTTTTTAATATTCTAGCTGAGTGCACATGTAGATGTGACTAAGGCTCCCCTTAACTCATGGAGTAAAGGCTTCATGACAGCTGCCTTGTGAGATTTACACTCTATGTAATTTCAGTCCAAACCTCAAATCTACAAACCAATTCAACTGCTGATGTTGAACCTCTTTCAATACAGAACTTGAATCTAAGCAATTCTTGTTCCCATGTTTAAAATATATGGATCATGTGTAAAAGTAAATGTAATGCATTAATTGCTAACATGCTGTCTCAGTATTCTAAAGCCAAGTTTATTTTAAAAGCGAACTCTCAGTAATTAATATTGATGCTGTTTGATCTCAGAAAATCCTCTGAGTCTAGGGCAATTCAAAGTGCACAGCATATAAAGTTAGGGATGCATGCTGAAACTCTAAAAATAAAACAGAGGATGCCAAGACATGAAAAATTGTCAAGTCTGACAGAATTCACACTCCTATATATGTTCATTTTGAAAAAGAAGCTATAGGAAATATTGAGCTGTGGATTCCAGAGTGACAGGGAAGCTAAAAGGTGGGAAGATCAGAAATATAGCAAAAAATGTGAGTGCCTTCTACAAGAAATATTTTTTATTTGAAAGGCAGCAAGGAAAAGAACTCAGTGGATAAACTTTGCCAAAAATTAGAGCATTTCTCTGGCTGATAGAGCACCAGAGCAATATAAAATGGAATAAAAGCTGATGAATCACTGTCATTTCTATTGGTAAAAAAGCAATACAAGATCCTTCAATGTCAACATTAGATATGAAATGTGTTTCTTGCCGTATTAAATTGCATTTTATTGAAACAGTCAAGGTATGCTTTAACTCTTAACTATTCAGAGTGTTCACTTTTATGCTGCATGACATGGGGCATAACCTTTCCCATAACAAAAGGGTTCACAGGAGACCACAGACCCATTATACGCAACCTTGTGAGAAATCACATGCTTGATGGAGGTCATTCCTCTGGGAGAGGAATGGTGATGAGCCCTGGACCAATGTTCAAATTTTATCTAACTGGTCTGTGCCTTGGCATGCAGGAGCTCAGGAAAGAGGGAAGACAACGGGGAGAACAAGGGGAAATCACAAAATGAATAAGCATTATTTACCTTTTACTCTTACTATGGGTTTCTTAAAGAAACTCTTGAGGAAATGCTAAAAGATGTGTAAAGCTCAACCAAAGTACCAAGGAAAAATTGATTGTGAAATGTAGGCTTAGGGTTGTACTGAAAAGAGTTGTGAGTAAGATGGTGGTGGATGAAAGATATATGTTGGAGCAGGTAAGAAGTTGTACATTGTTTTATTGGGAACTTGAGATACTTTATGAAAGAGAGGAGGAAATAAAACTAATCGGCTAGCAGACTGAGACCTCCACACATACACTGCTAGAGATTACATCCCCAGAGGCATTCCAGCATGGTGAACTTTATCACATAATATTATTGCCTAGTATCAAAATTGTCTAAGCATTAGCAAACACTAGGTTTAAGTTCTTTAAAAAAAAAAGTCATTACAAAGGGATTTCAAAATGTTTTAAAATTTTCAAAATATGACTATCTTAAATATCTATTCTTACTGTGATCAGAAATAAAAATAAATAATACCATTTTCATGCTGATGCTGCATGTCTGTTAATCTGTTAAGGGCAGATTCCAAATCCACTGAAGGTGATAATGAAAATTCTACATGGTCAATAGGTTTTTAGTAATTTCATATATTTCTCATTACTTTTCTTTCCATGCACAAGCTTTCATTTTTATACTCCTTCCAGGTCCTTAACCCACAGAATATATTTATTTTCCCACCTATTAACAGTGCTTCCTTATTGGCTTTTTGTACAACTGTGACTTTTCTAAAGACATAAAATGATGCATTATCTTTGCAAGGGGCCTCTCCACTGCCCTGATGTTCATTAGAGAATCCACATACCCATCACCCTCCTCTCTACATGGTCTTATTTGCCTGAAAGTAATATAATTACATTTATATGCCATCTATTTCATCTGTGTTTCGTGCTAGTTAAATCAGTTTCTTATGCATTTGTTTCATGCATTCACCACAAATTGATATGTATAACCTATGCATATATTCATCTCGTCAAGTATTCATGTACTGGGTTCCTGTGTTCATTATTGACAGAAATTATTCATCCTAACGAATCCATGGGAACACCAGAAAGAGCATATAACACAAAAATAACTTAAATTATACAAAATGTACCAGGAAATGTGCGTGCGTGTGTGTGTGTGTGTAAAACCAGCTCAGACTGAAAAAGAAGAAAACCTGAAAGAACATTTGTGCACATTGGCTAGATGTGTGGATTTATAGAGCCCTTTTACCTTTCCAGCAATCTGATCAGAAGGATCCATGTGCCAAGCACACAATTTTTTCAGAAAAATGAGCAAACAGAACTTTGCACAGTCATTAAGTGGTGGTTAGAGCCCTCCCAAACACAGAAAGGGGAAATCAGCAACCATTAACCCCCTTTAGCTTTCCAAATGTATTCAGTGATTAAAAAATACTTCTGGTCTATGCGTCACTGATAATGGAGTTCTTTGGGGTGGCCTGTGGGGATAGTGGCTGTGGGTTGGTTGTTCCTTTTTAAAGTAAATGTTCAGATTTAAAGTGTATTACTAGGCAGATTCCTCCAGTGAGAAAGGAGCCAGCCTTCCCTGCTGGACTGGCAGCAGTACCCAGGAGTCACAATGAAGCAGAGCAGGGCGCTGATGTGCCTGAAGATGGAAAGGACTGTCCTACAATCCTCCTGGTCAGGCTGGTGAGTTTTGTAGGACAGTGCAAAGTGGCTGAAGGCAACTCTTGCAACTGGCAGCATATTTAGGAGGTGTGGAGGATAATGTTTCTGATATTTTGGCAAGGTTAAGAGTAGCAAGATGCCCCTGAAAGTTCTCCCCTATTCTCGTGTGCTAGAACAGAAACACCCAGCTTCTGTTGTCCAACTATCTTCTCAATTAATTCATAAGATTTTTAAGGAAGGGCTACCTAGACATACAGTACTTTATAAAATAGGACTTTGACACTTGAGTGGATTGGCCATGTAGTGCTGATTGCCTCTTTTTACTGCTTTGATCCCAAGATCTTAAAGTACTTTATAAATATTAATGAATAAAGACTCAGAAATATTCAGTCATTGTGTTTATGCTGTTGCTCATGTCACAGATGGGGGCAAACATATTAAGGCTACAATTTATTCCATCTTGCTTTACATTTCTGTAGATGAGTGAGTTATTGCAGTTCTCCTTCATATTCAGGGAAGGAAATGAGAATTTTTAAGGTGTGACTCATTTAATCTATTTTATACATTTATTTATAAGGAAAGGAATGATGCTGTAGAACTATCTGTTTCTCTGCATCACCTGTGAAGGGACTCTTAAGGTGACTCACTCAGATTTAGAGGTCTGCATTGTGTGACTGTATTTGCTAAGAGAGGGACCATGGCTCAGTTTCAGCTGAACCCCACTCTCCCAATTCCACTAACATGCTTTGATTATATGACAAATATTGCACATATTGCAGGAGGTTCTCTCATATTGTATCAGTGTATTGTTAGCATGTTTAGCATGCAGTATGAAAAAATATCAGAAATGAAAAATAGGAAGATGGCAAATTTTCTGGCGGAATCCAAGCACATAACTAGCAAATTTAAATGTTATTAGACCGGTGTCACTCTCTGCAAAACAATGGAAATTCTATCATTAAATGTTCTTAAAAAATGTAGGATTTTATCAACTATCACTATATTGTTGGGCAAAATGTTAACAAAGAAATCCCTTATGGGATTTTTTGTGCTTGGACAAAGAGATTTACCATATATAAACATCAAAAATGTTGCAAAGTACTTTGGAAACACTGTAAAATATAACACTTATATTAGTGAATACTAGTGAAAAAGTTACCTGTAATCAAAAATATCATGCCAACCATTGAGTATTTGCCTGAGAAATGGAGACAGTGATTTCTTCCTACAAATATTTTTGTAGGAAGAAAATACTGGGCAGTAGGGGTCTAGATTTTTATTGGATATTCTTATTAGAAAATATAAAAACTAAGTATTTGTAAAATGAAGGCAAGACAAGGAAGAGAATGAAAAGACTCTTGTTTTCCAATTCTGGATGTAAACTTGGCTCACAGATAAGCTGGAAGCTCTGAATAAAGTTTTTCATTGATTTATACCTCAAAGACAGACTTCAGGTTTTGGCTGCAGACTAAATAAATCTGCATGTTGTTATTTTTATCATTAATTATCTTTGTCTATTGCTCTGTGATTCTTGAATTAAAGCAAACTGTGAGCTCTGCAAAAGTAGTCTACTCTGTAGCAGACTAACAGAAAATGCTGTTATTGCTGAATTATTTTTTTTTATTAGGATAACAGTAAAGCATCTGGTATGATAGGAAGGTATTAGTTATGAAAGGAAGATTGGATAGATACAGAATAATGACAGAGATGCAGAAAGGAATAAACAAAAAATTACAGTCAGTTGAGCTGAAAGAGACAGCTAATGATTTGAATTAGGATTCCTAATAGGAATCCCAAAGGTTTGATCTTGGGACTAATATTATCTAGTACTTAGGATTTTCAGTAATAACTTCAGCACAGGAATCAGTCGGTTCTTAGTTAAACTGCTGATGACATAGAGGTGGCTGTAATATTCATTTCAGAAGAATATTGGAGGAACATACAGGAAGAACCAGCTGATCAGGAGAGCCAGAGAATTAGAAATGTAAACAGAGTAGTATTGAGATCAAGGGAAATAGGGACTGGCAACAAGAGCTTTTGCAAAAGTCTGTTGCTTTAAGGTAGAAGACTCAGATCATGTCCATTAGACAGGATGACACAGGATGAACTTGAGCTGCTAAAATAGATACTGCTGTTAAAAAAGACATTGCAGACATCATCTACCTGTATCTGACAATCAGTACTCACTGGGTGAAGAAGTCATGAAAGGTATCTAAGGGTCTTAACATATGTCTGGTTTAGAAGGAGGTGTCATATCTTCCAGAGTTGATTGCTTCATTACATCAGCTGTGTAAATGAAGCTTTGAGTGACTGAAGATTCAATTTCCAAACCATTTTCCTGAGGTCAATCCCATTCCTTGATTTTCAGTGACTGTTTAACAATACAGTGAATACTATTCTCCACCTTGAAAGAAAGTGATGGCATAAGAAAAAAACAGATATGAACTGACCATAAAATACTGAAGCTTAAAATCTGAAGAAGGTATATAAACATGTCAGAAGTATCTGAACAGTATGCCCAGTAGATATATAGGGAATCAACAGCCTAAACTTACAGGGGTATTTCTTGGGTTTGTGAGCAGATGCTCATTGTGATGTAACTGATGCCATGACAACAGGGTCTGGAGTCAACTGGGTTTTCATTTCTATATTCACCATTTCTTCCTTTGGAACAGAATTGTTCCTAATTGTTACTAAATACATTTTTAAACTATTAATTATTAATTGTTTACACATTCACTGTAAGTGAGAGAAAGCCTTTTTTTAATATTATATGAACATCCTGAAATTTTATAGGCCAAGTGAACAGTGTTATTTCCAAGACTGTCCCTGTAACTGCACAACATTCTCTTTCAAATGCTGTTACCTTTTGACTAAAGTAATTCACATGCAGATACGAATATTTCGTTTTCTAAAATGAAACATAATGGTCAAGGATTCAGTATTTTTTCACAACTTCATGTAGATAAAAGTTACCTGAGCTTTTTTATGAAGGAAAAAATAAACCCTTTTTATGTGTGTCTGGAAATACTAGTACTTTTATGTGAAAAACATCAAAAATGTATAATTCTGCATAGCCATGTTTTTGTATTAGCTTTTCCCTGATTGACATGAGGCAGAGGATAACTATAATACACAAAGTATGTCACAAGAACTGCAACCGATGTACAAGCTTTATGCTGTGGTGCATGTACACATTGCAGAGAAATGCAAGTTGAAATCTTCTCCAGTGAAACACTTGAAACTTAACTGGAATTGACTTGATAAAAATTTTGACTTTGAGCCATTTGAAATTTAAACATCTAGAGTAAACCAATGATCTCAGCTTTTGCCCTAAATGCAGTAGATAAGCATTTCCAGCAGGTGATTTATTCCACCTATCTGAGCAATTTACCATAAATATTTGCTCTCTGATGATACCAGCCATTTTCCAGGGAGATACTACATGATGCTATTTTATTTATTGCCTTATTTTTATTAAGCTAACATCAAATGAAGTGAGATCTATCCATCTGCAAAAAAACCCCAAAACATTTCTTTTGTTCCTTACACTAGCTCACAGCTATTTAATTCCTGTAATCACAAGTAAGAACAAGAACCTAGATTGAGCCACCCCCAACAATTGTCTAAACAATTTTGGCTATGTCTTTAGCAGCCTGACAGTGCTGATGTGAGCATCTTGCTCTTTCTATGCTGGAAGTGTTTAACTTTCTGTTTCTGTGACTGCAAATACATCCCATTTACAGGTCAAGAGGACAAGTAGCCCAACAGAGCCAAGAAAAATCCTGCTTTCAGGGACAATGCATGAATTGCAATCTCTTTCCAGATCAATATAGGAGACCTCTGACTCTTGGGGGAAAAAAAGCATAGTTTGAGGCATGCTTGGCTGTCTGATGAGAATAAACTGATAAAGTTTTGCAATTTCTACTATTATCACTTGGAGCAATTTAAAACATGTTGAAAAAACAGTTACAAATTTTCAACGATTTTTTAAAAATCAACTGCTTTGCTGTTTGCTCCCACTGTAAAGCATCCCAAGATATGTCAACATATGTATGGCAACATACATTAATTCAAACACAACTAAAGCACTTGGCGGGGTGGGGTTAGAAATCCTCAAGTAGAAGAAGCATCCTATGTTTGAGGGTTTCTATTAAAAAGGTTGACTGAGGAGGTTGCCACAATGACATATCCTGTAGACAACACAGAAGATTCTGCATCCTTGATGTTTGCTTCTGGAACATTGTCAGCAACCATATCTGTGGGGTTTTTTTGAGTTTTTGCTCGGCTGATTAGAAGAGAATCTATGACTAGCTTTTCTAGCTGAAAGTTTCCAAATTAATTATGATGATGTAACACAAATGCAAAAAGGCTGACTAGAAAGTGGGCAAACAAGGGTAGCTGGCAACCTCTCAAACTAGAAGATTCCAGGGAATCAAAGATGGGGGAGGGGTTTCTGCTTGGATAAAATTACTGTGATAAGAAGGAATGCCATCATGATAGCTACCATAGTGTAACTATGCAGGGAGATTAACAGATTCATTGTGCCTTGAAGGCTGCAATTTAAACAGTAAGAGTCTTCATTTTGTAATCTATCACATTTAAACACAGATCAGGATATACTTTCTGAATAAAAGATTAAGACTTCATATATCAAAAAGACTTGCCCATTCTTCACACTGCCACAGTGAGGTAGCAGCACTGATGGAAGAGGAAATGCCCATTCTGAGGTGTACCTATAACATGTGATTATTACATTTCAGTAGCTGATATTTTTTGATGAATGCCTGAACATCCAGCAGAGAGAGGGTTTTTTCCCCTTTACACAAGAGCTGTGCCTTTTGAATCACACAGATTGGCTGAGAGGAGGTGACACCGCATAGGCCAAACATCATTCAGCACCAGCTGAGCTCACTAGAATGTAAATGCATCGTCTTGATAGTCTTGTTTGAAAGACATCTGTAGTCATGGCACAAATATAAAGAGCAAGGGCAGAGCATGACAGATTACAGTTGTTGCGTAGAAAAAGGCATAGTTCTTGGAAATATTTAAGTCTACTGCAGAAGCAATCACCACTACAATCCCAGTTACACTGGAATGAGAAGTAGGCCCAAGAACAATTATAGCAAATTTTGACAACACCCCATGAATTAACTATGGGTTTGATACAAATAACCTGTATTACTTTCTGTATGGTCACAAACACAAATACTAGAGTGGAGGATATGTTGGCTGTTCTTGGATGATTTGTATTTATATATAATCTGCTATGAACATGACACAAAAGATTAATATGGCTGAGGATGCTTCTCAAAAAGTAATCTGGTCTAATAGATATTAGCTATCTAAGCTATCTAAGTAAATTCCTATCACAAAAATTTGTGAGACTCTTCTGTTTACCTCTCTCAGCAGTGTTATGTAGGTACCCCTTGTTCTCTTATTTGTCTTATAGCAAGGATAAGAGCAGTTTAAGAAAAGGGAAAGAACTGTCTGGAATCTCAGGACTAAAGTTATACTGATACAATAACACCATATGATAATAGGGTGGGTTTCCTCCTGTACGTATGACTGAATGATCTTCGTCTAGAACAGGATAATCTCATAACTGCTTCTTGGAGACAGTCTTTATTTCAGGGATACCACTATGTCCCAAGTATTCCTCAAGGCCAACTCAGGAAACATCTATCTGATATAGGACAGAACCTTGTCAGGGACTGTGCTAGGAATTTACACTTAAGGACATTTGCACATCGGCATGGGAGTCTGTGCACAGGCTCTGTGAAGTTTTCTCAAAGTCCTGTTGCTGAAGGAAAATGCAGGCAAGGCTACACAGAAGCAGTTTCCATCCTCATGATGACTTTTAGTATTTTTGAGAGAAGAGAGTAGCTGCAGATGGCTGCTGCAAAGCAATGTCACAATGTGGGCTTTGCCAGGTACAATATTTGCAATAACAGGAAAGAGATTGTATGTTTTACTCCCTTTTCATCTTTATAGTTCAGATTCTGGGTACAGGTGAAACCTATTAAACCCCTGTGGCTAAGGTATTCAATTTCTGGTGCATGCTCAACAGAAGTGGGACACATATGGACAAGGAATTCCAGTAACTCCATTTCTCCTTATTCATTGCCTTTCACTCTTATAGGAATGGTTGATTAAAAGGGAAGGGTTCCCTTGAAAGGTGCCACACACAGAGCTAATCTGCTCTTCAGTGGGAACTGCAGCACTCCACCAGCCACAAGCAGTTTCCATAAGCACCTGTGTCTATCAACAGCAGTGCTGCCAAAAGACCATTGTTACCTTAATGGACCATTGAGGAGCTGGCAGCTAGACCCTGACCTGTCAATGGCTGATGGCTTTCTAGGACAAGATGACTGGTTAAAAATTAAATTGATTAGAAGACAGGAGACTTCAAGGTAATAGGTTAAGTATTGTTGGGAAATATTGAATGTAGAGGCTGGGGGTTTTTTTGGAAAATAAAGATTACTAGGACTATCTAGCGTATTTCTTCTGCATCAAAACATATCTATGTACCTGTCTTTTGGAAGGAAGTAATTTTTTTTTTCCATTTCATGCTCTACATATTCCTACAGAATTAATATATTGAATTCCCAATTTCCCAATTTCCCAATTTCCCAATTTCCCTTCCCTTCCTTTCCCTTCCCTTCCCTTCCCTTCCCTTCCCTTCCCTTCCCTTC